>JZLH01S0277368.1:0-15683 GCA_001188425.1 Eucidaris tribuloides
ATTTCGCGCGGCGATAAGTCGATAGACTTAGCACATTGGAGAAGTCAAGCAGGTTGTAAAGCCCCAGCAATGCCCAGGCAGTGCCCTGTTGATTTCCTGTTGGGTCATCGGTTCATTTTAGGTAAAAACTGGGCAAAATCAGGGAGCTTCTTAGTGAGGCATCCAGGCAGTGACTGACTAATGAACAACTGATTTCCACTTTCGTGTGTATGCACGTACATGCACTTTCAAAATGGAGCCTAAACCAGTAAATTATCTGTTGATCACAGAATACCCTGAACAAGTATTAAAGTTTAAAAAGATACCCTTTTAAAGTAAACCTTCTGG
Source organism: Eucidaris tribuloides (assembly GCA_001188425.1). NCBI lineage: Eukaryota > Metazoa > Echinodermata > Echinoidea > Cidaroida > Cidaridae > Eucidaris > Eucidaris tribuloides. The sequence continues at coordinate 328 of JZLH01S0277368.1, forward strand.
TACCCTTGTTTCCTGATTTTGATACCCTTTTCACTGTATGAGCATACATCTCCGGACTATGAAACACACCCTTTTTACATGTTTTTTTTTTCACACGCACATGGTGGACACATTGTAATGATAGTGCCCACCCCCCCCCCCCTCCCCTCATGGTGATTGGCAGGGCATCTGTGGATGCAGGCATTGGACTGCTGGGCTCTGCCGGGAATTTCTTCCAGACGACCTGGGTATATATGTGGCTGCAGGCGCCAATCCGTTGCCGACCTATTTTGAGCTCGCCTCCTAGTGACCAACTTATCTCCGAGCTGTTATATAGCTGTTGGCATACCCTTTTAATTTTGAGGGGAAAATTCAAATGTATCCAACACAAGTCTGTTTTTACACATTTAGTTGATACAGCAAATATCTTGATTAGTCTTGTCAAACAAGTTTGGCACTTTCCACATTTAATATTGCATTAGTTGACACATATTTATTCTGAAAATTCTATACAGTCAACATATGTCACATCTAGTACCATAGCCAATGTGCTAAACATAGTGAAAGTAAAGAATGAAAGTTGTATTATCTGGTGTTTGATTAATATAACAGAGAGAGATGGCACACAAAAAGAGCCCACATTTTGAAGACCTTTTGGCATGCAGAAACTGTAACAACTGTAATGATTGATGAAATCCCCTATAGTTCTACATCTTGATTCTACATCTTGAATCAAGATTCTACATCTTGAATCTTCTCCAATGCATGCAACTTTCTCTTTATCTCCTGTTACATTGAGGAAACACCAGATATTACAGCTATCATCTCAGTACATTACTTTGCGCAGAGCAAAAACAAACATGTCTGTCTCCTGGTAGATGTCGGGACATTTGCCATCATGGAAAGACACCTGGAAACTTTTGTATTAGGTGCTATATAAATGTTGTATATTATTATTATTATTTATTTGTTAAATTCAGACCACTTGGTGAAATCCTTGACACTAAAACCCAAAGCATCACACTGCTCTGACCCCAGCCCCTGATTTTGTTATACCTCTCATGCACGGAACTTACCCCCAAAATTGAACGTCCATACAGGAGAAACCCATCAGGCTCTATATAATGACATGTACCTACATGCACATGCTATATTCCAAGTTGTTTCCATGTGATTTCCTGTCCATGATCTAGAAAGAATGGTTACTCGGCTTGCTGTAACTACCATTCTACAGCCAGTCACGTCTACAGCCAAACCGGTGTTTGAAATGGACTGTCGTACACAAAACTTACTACGCTGTTTGTGTCTCTTCGCTTGACCGAGTATTGCAGTGAAGTGCATTAGTAAAGTCTAAATGCAATTCCTTTTTTGAGAAGCAGCGAACTTGACAGCTTAGGTCAAGTGATAATAAATTATGCTAATTTGCAGGTCCTTATTCTGAGCAAGAAATATTGGATAAATGCCAAAATTTGCATGAAGGCATGTCTCGTAAACGTGAACAAAGGTACATGTAAGTATAAAAGCATATTATGCACAATGCTTGCGTGATCCTTGTGGGTACAATGGTGGAACAGATTTTACCTACCCTGCTCTGGCTGTCACGTGATGCGGTGGTGGTTACGTAGTTGTGCAGAGAGGAAGTAAACAGTCATACAGTTTTGGACTGTGCATGTCGAGTGTAAAATGCCAGGATGTGGCAGCTAGGTTTCATTACTTGAGAGTGATTCTGGTTTTCATTAAAAGTTTGGAGGGGCCAGGGGTGCAAATCCATTTTAAATGTAGGGGGACATCACATCCAGGAACCTGCTTGCCAATTTTGTTTTGTACTAACCAAATTACAAGCCAAACAACTTCTGACAAGCAGGGGGCAGGGGGCGACGATGACCAAAACCATTTTTGCCCATCAAATTTTTTTTTTTACCTGCCAAATTACTACCCAAACCACAATCAGAGACTTATGCACACATGTAAATTCGTGGGGGGGGGGGCATTTGATATTGTGTCCCCACCTTCAAAATCATGGGGGCGGGGAAACAGTCCCCCTGGATTTGCACCCCTGGGAGGGGAAGCAAATACTAACATTTGAAGAGCAAAAAACAAAGTTATTCAAGCTAAACCAAGTTTAGTTGTAATGGTTTTGTTGACTGTGTTACAAGGACGAATCACAAAAGGTATAATATAGTATTCACATGTCAAAGGTCATCAAACAGTAAAGAGTAGTAACGCACTGTTCATCTCTGTTCACTTGACTGAGAATTTTATGGAAGTGATGGGATCAAAGTCCAAAAGCATCAATTCCATTATGAGGAGCGGGGAAACTGACAGTGTACATCAAATGATAATATTTATGTCAATTGAAAGGGGGAGGGGTGTTTGTTCTAAGCAAGTGATACGATAGGATAGGTGGGAATTCAACAACTGCCAGATTTGGCGAAAATCCACCAAAGAATAGCAGAGTTATGAACTTTCAAAAATTTTCGTTTTGTGACATCACATATAAGCAGCTCCCCAAATGTCATGTAATATTAATTCAATGAATTGCCTATTTTTATTGGTTCATGATATTTGAGTCTTTTTTTTTCATAGAAGCATGTATGAAATAATGTCACTAATTATATATAGAATGCACAGGTTATATAATTTTCTATTTTTTGAGAAAATGACACTTTATGGAATTTATATTACATGACAATGGAGGAGCTGCTCGCATGTGACGTCAAATTTAAAACTTTGATCGTTCATAACTCCGCTATTCTTTGGTGGATTTTCGCCAAATTGTCATTAATATGTTTCTCTCATATTGTTCTGCTTTTATTAATATCAACAGGACGTCAGGGTGAACCTTGCCTTTAAGCACTATGAAAGAAATATGTGTATAGTGCTATAGAAATAACTATATTATATATTATTATTATAGTAATGGAAATAAATTTTACCCACCTGCCTCTGGCTGTCAAGTGATATCTCCTCATAATTATATCTGTTGGTTGTACTTTTGTGCAAACAGCAAGTTAACAACCACTGTCTGGATCAGGGTGGAGTATTGTTAACCCATTAGATTTGATATATAATGTGGATTTACCATAGGCTTTAGCCAGATATGTTTGACTCTTAGATGCCAATGGCTTAAATACAAACATGTGGTGGATGTGGCGTACATGTTAGTGTTTGACCCTTTCACTCGGAGCAAATACAGGGTTTTGTAAAAGTGGAGGAGAGACAGTAGATTCCTAAAATCTATGAAGAACAAAAGTCAAGGCTAAGTGGAGGGGGGGGGGGCAGTGAGTGTATCAGGGCTGGGGAAAATTTGATGAACACATCAAATTAAGAGTTTTCAATTAGGAGAGAAAATGGAGAGCAAATAGTAAAAATGTTTTTGTTTCCTAAATGATGGGTACCTAAGGCTGATTGGTAAACTTATACGCCACCAACTTCACACCCATGCAATCTCGGTGCCATTGGAACTTCGCATTTCTTGCTCAAAATTTAAATGTATTGAGCCATCCTAGAAAATAATCTAGCACACGAGTTCACAGCACAATGCACAAAGAGTTAAGGCAAGGTTCAACCTGATGTCAAGCTGATTTTAATAAAAGCAGAAAAATGAGAGATACCAATTACTGAAAGTTTGGCGAAAATTCATCAAAGACTAAGAGAGTTATGAATTTTTTGAATGTCAAATTTGTGACATCACATGCAAGCATCTCCCCCATTGTCATGTAATATGAAATCCATAAAGTGCCAAAGCTCTCAGAAAATTAAAAATGATTTTACCTTTGCCATCAACATAGAATTAAAAACATTGTTTCATACCTCTGTATATGAAAAACCCCATTCAATTATCATGAACCAATAAAAAGTGGCAATTTATGAAATTAATATTACAGTGTACATGACATATGGGGAGCTGCTCATTGGTGACGTCACAGAATTAAAACTTTGAAACGTTGTAACTCTGCTATTCTTTGGTGGATTTTCGCCAAACTTTCATTAATATGTTTCTCTCATTTCTCTGCTTTTATCAAAACCAACTTGATGTCAGGGTGGACCTTGCCTTTAAGGGCTGTGTTTTTCATTTGCACACCAAATCGATGGCACCATCATAACCCCTGTTTTAATGCTTTTATCCATCCAATTCTGAGTTAACTCTGGATTCGTCCCATTGGAGTAAACAAAAATGATAAAGCTGTGGCTTATAGGCTACATGGAGAACTTTACAGTACCTTCAATAATAGCCATGATACCATTCAAAAGCATTGTGTGTTACACACAACCGGTATATACCCATACATATTGTTATGCATACGTTGGTGCGTCTGCAGAGGCCGTGTATGATAAATTATTCCAACGATGTGGCACTCGAAGCTGACATACATGTATAGATTGACTTGTGTCGTGCAGAGGTCAACATATGAAAATTTATTCAGGCGGTAACATGAATATTCATCATTTACCCCATGTGTGGTGAAGCGTAAAATATGAATATACCTGCGAGGTACATGTATAGTCTGGCTGAACACATACATTGGCCGCAGTTCACTTAGAAGCTGCATGACCTGAATAACCTTAGGTGCGGAATAATAAATTTGTAAATGTGTGGGTTGGTTTTGGCGATGTTCCAAGCGGGGGATGCATTAGCATAGAAGGAAGTAGCTGTGTGATTTATGTTGGTGTACTGTACACGTATGTGGTACTCAAATGTACATACTGTATAACATACCTAAAGGGCACTACATAGTACAGTATGCATACAGCAGTGTGAAACTTGGCAAGCATACATGAACAAGTCAACCAAAAGTGAAATAGTGCTTTCTTTGCTTATGTATACAGTACAAACTATAAATGATAAATAAAGAACCTACACTTTTGTTAAAAATTGTTTATTTTTTATTTTCTTGATTTTAATAGTACCATTTTGCAGTATTTATAAAGCCCTTTCAGTTGCACATGTGACTACAGGCATAGGTATGTTTTCAAATTCATCAGTTCAGGCCTCTAAAATTTAGCCCTTCTACTGTCACGTGTATAATGTAAATTAAAAAATTTGATATTTGGAGTAAAGTTTGTGGAAAGGTAGACAGTAAAGGCCAATTTTAATCATTCAAAATATGAAATTGGATTAATAGACTAGAGGTTTTTATCGTTCAGTATAAGCGCGTTGTATTTGTGTAAACAAATCGATGAAGATGAATTTTGACTGTAGTCAAATTGTCTTTGTTAAAATCTTAAGCACCATGTCAGTGATATGATTCCAAATTATGCCTTGACCTGCACAAGCAAAATAATTTTTACCATGTTACTCCTTTTCAGGGCAGGAAATAAAATTTTCATGTTGGGGGACTACTTTTGAGCCTGATTTAGTGATGCCAGTATGTTACACATTGAACCCTATGAGGATTGAGGGCTATTTTGTTCTTTTATGGGGCTACATGTACTTTGCTAATTTGGGGGGCTAAATCGCCCTCAGCCCCAGTGTATTTCTTATGCTGCTCCTTTTAATGCACCATATGTTTGATTACCTAAACTGAACAATGAAGGCTCTGCACAGTCCTTGACTTGTCGATTTTGTTCTTTCCAGAAGCAAAACTGACCAAATACTCCTAAAGCATGGAAATTAATAACCTCATTGCTGATGGGATGACAAACCCTTGTATCCCAGTTTTGGTGAAAATCAGTACATTTTTGGAATGAAATAAATCATAAATTTCAATCTAAACAAAACAGCCACTTTCACTTGGTAAAATGCAGGCTATCCCATGTCAAAGAATAGTAGGCTATGTTTTTGGCTCCCCCTGTAATTAACCTGTTGAAGACAAGACACAAGATATCTCTTTGCGAAGTCTATGGGAAATGCATGTTAAAGCAAAATCAAACTGTCTTCAATGGGTTAACACTTTTGAGATACAAGGTTTTATCTAACCAGCCTTGTACTTTGCGATTTTCTACAAGCTGCATGTGTAAACGGTTCAGGCTGTATGAAGTTGACACTGGACTCCAAAAGCTTCTTAGTTAACACTAGTGTTAAAAAGACGTGGCATGCTAAAGAGTTAATGTTTTGTTTGTTTTGTTTTTCCCTGATGCAGACTCATGAGAGGGTGTGTGGGGGCAACAGACGAATACAATGCTCCGTTCTGGGATGTGGGAAATGGCTGCCGAAGGATAAAGCATTGGATGCGCATCGGACTGACGACTGGTGTCCCATGATCCTCCTGATGAAAATTCGCCTCAGCACGGCAGAGATTGTTCATTTGAGCATGCGGGTAGGTGGCAGATAATATGGCATCGTAGCCCTTCAGCCTCCCAAATTTGTTCTATAAAAAATTGTAGACCAACATATTCTTGATTGCTCACACCAAAATGAGTTCATCAAAGAACTAAGCAAGAAATATTCTCTACAGATTCATATACATGTAAATCTTACCTCCCACAAAGCCTTCAGGCAGGAATAGTACTTTCTGACAGACCAACGACCAGTGTTGTCACCATGCCGGGCGGCACTGGGCGGAGCTACCCTACTCTCAAAATCTCCGCCCAGTACTCAAGGTAAAGTTCAGCCTTACCGCCCGGCACAAATTCTTAGATTTCTGTGTAATTGAGTGATTATAAGGGGCGATAGCTTGCTTGCTTTGCTCGCTACACTTTGCAATCACTTTTTACCTGCTTCTAAAATCACTGTGGTGACAACCCTGCCAACAACCAGTTCAAATTTAACTCTATGTGCTTTGATATAAATCTTCCCAATATTTTATCAACATTAAGTTCAAATACACAGTCTTGTTCTCAATGCAAGCAAGACCTGGCCCTTCATGCAAAACCTGATTATGTGAATGACTTCAGATGTCCACTGTAGTCAAGAACAGATTCAGATGGATTAATATTCAATAACATTCATTGTAACTTTGATTGTAGTACTTTGAGATTTGTGCTAATCAGTGACACCATCGAATATGCCAGTAAGCTCACAAAGCACATGAAGAGTAGAAAAATTGAATAAATGACAATTGTACAGATGCATTCCCCTTTCTGCATTTGGGCACTGGACAAGCTTGTCCTGAATTCCTGGACAGAGGTTATAGAAAAGGCCTTTAAGCACAAATTTAGTTTTTGCATCATTTTTTTAATTGAAAGCTTTATGCCCAAAGGTCATCACATCAATAACAGATTCTGAATGTCTTTCATTTTTACAAAAATTAATTAATGAAAAATCTCCCCAAGATTTTCGACTACTTTTTACAGTATAGCATTCCCTAGCGTTGATAAGGTGTAATCTGAATTATACCTCAGCAGAAAGATCAGACTCTGCAAAAATTACACATTTTTGACCAGTATAAAATAAGAAAATAAATATTCTGTGAAGAATTTAAAAAGAAAACATGGCTTTATATTCCCTTCAAAGTCAACCATATGCAAATTGCGATGTCTCTCAATGAACAACAGTGCCGTATAGCATCGAGCCCAAGGGGTTACTTCCCTAATCCACCTACATATCCAAGCTCAAAGCAGTAAGTGCCATTTTTATAATGGTCTTTGGTGTGACCCAACTGCGAGTCAGACTATATTAGCTAAAGTGTATCTCACAGTTGAGATGTGGACACTCACTGAGCTAGTCGGTGCGTAGCTTGAATAAATTCCCAGAGATGTCTGAAATTTTGTACACACAGGTTGTGTACCCTGACAAGGCACATGTAAAATGGTCTTTACGCACCTGTTCGCAGACAGAACCTTTGTATTACACCTCCCACAAATGTTGATAGTTTTAGAAAATTTTTATATTGATCATCTGAAAATTACTTTGTTTGTAACATCACAAGTGCACGGATACTCATCCCTTCACCCTGCTGTCAGCCATGTATGTTTTGTACAGATGTTTTTGTGAAAATTCTGACAAGTTTGCAAGTGGTTAAATATATGAAATCAATGAAATCAGACTAAGGTCACTTTTGGTGGAATGGCTTCAGTCACAAAACTTTAAATCTTATACCTACATTTATGAAATTCATCACGGCACTTAACTGATTTCATACATATTTACGTATTTGTATGTTGAAAGAAATTCATGAAAATTATATCTTCACTTTATGTTAAACAACATTACACAAATATGTATAAATAGAAATTGAAATTTATTTGCAACAAATTATACAAGAAATAAATGCATGAGCAGTAAATTTGAATCAAATTGAATATCAATCAAACGGCTTAATCATTACCAAAATATTATGTCAAAAATTATCAAGTCAGCCTACCTCTAAATATGTTCATTCTAGTTGCATAATTGAATACATCTATGATCTCGAACCAACTGAAGAGTAATGGAATATGTTTGGGTTTTCCCCAGATAGACCACATGTCCCAAGGAGAGGAAACTACTATCAGTGATTTATGCCACTACATTGAATTCAAAAGGAAAGAAAAGAAATCCTTGATGCTAATAATTAAACAATACTTCCGTCATAAATATTTAAAAAAAAAAATCAAATTTTTCCTCCGAACTGTCAGAAGCAGATGAGGTTGGAAACAAACCTCGCTAGAATGATTGATCTGTGACTGAGTTTAATTGTTCATCACTTTGTGTATGTGCAGAACCTACTGATATTATGACCTTTGACCTAGATATGCCATACCTGTAATGCTCATTGAAAAAGTGTATGCCCGGCCATTTCACTGTTGGGTGTGGGCGACTCTGTTTACTTGCAGCAGTACAGCACATACAATGGCATGCCAGTCTGTCCAAAGTTTGTGGGTAAATGTAGTTTCACATATGCGATTTACAATAATAATTAACGATTGAAGCATACTGTGGTATTACATGTAGAACTGTGCTTTCAGTTTCAATTGTATACAGCTTGTGTGTGAGATGAATGCAATAATGATTACAGTACATCATGTGCATGTACATGCACACTATGTCTGTACAGAACTATCGTACAGCATACTAGTGCACTACAAGTACATGTGCACCATGCACACCATGGAACTTGTATTACAGTAAGTGGTGGGATCAATCAAATTTCTTTATCCATTGAAACAAATGAAAAAGCCAATCTAACAGTTGGCCAGTTTGAGTAATGTTTGAACATAAGGAAAAACAAAATCACTTCCATCCCATGAAATTTCCCATGAAATTCCCATGAAGTACAGTGGAACCTGTCTATATTGGCCACCCAAGGCAAACAAAAGGCCTTAGTTTAGACAGGTGGCTGCTATAGACAGGTTCTTTATTACATGATTTATCTACTCATTTTAGTGGCCTCTATTGCAGGGTTGGCATATTTCCCGGTCAGAATCTTATTTCCCACCTAATCGTCCGGGAAATATAAATTTCCCCCATTGACTTTGTACATGAGAAGACAATTTTATATCGGACAGTGTCCGGGAAATATGACAAAAAGTGGGAAATATGCCAACCCTGCTCTATTGACATGTTAGCTGCTATAGAGAGCTGGCCACTAAGACAGGTTTGACTATAATTATTTTTTGTCTCCGCTGAACAAAGTTCGCAAGGGGACTATGAAACGAGCTCCATACGTGTATGTGTCTGTGTGTGCTCGAAATTTGAAATTTGCTTCTTCTCGTACATTTCACTGCAGATTTTGATTGTATTTGGTTTATCTGACAGGGCTTGGTAGAGGCTTCCAAACTTCTACACAGAATTTTGAAATTCATTATGCAAATTTATGTTAACTTTCTCAAAAACACGTAAAATGCTACTTTTACATTTCACAGCGGATTTTGACTCTGTTTGGTGTATGTGATAGGGCTTGGTGGGGGCTTCCAAACTTCTACACAGAATTCTGAAATTCATGAAATATGCAAATATTCAAAATTAATGAAAATGCTACTTGTACATATCACTGCAGATTTTGATTCTATTTGGTTTATCTGATAGGGCTTGGTAGAGGCTTCCATACTTCTACACAAAATTCTGAAATTCATTAATAATGCAAATTTATGCAAATTTATTCTTAATTAATGCATAATACTACTTCTCCATCATTTCACCGTAGATTTCAGTTCTGTTTGGTTTATTTGATACGGCTTTGTGGGAGCTTCCAAACTTCTACACAGAATTCTGAAATTCATTAATTATGCAAATTCATTTGAATATATTCAAAATTGACAAAAATTGCTAACTTCTTTTTTTTTCACAGCAGATTTTGTTTCTGTTTGGTTTATTTGATAGGGCTTTATTAGGGCTTCCAAACTTCTACACATAACTCTGGTTTTCTCATATTTCATCTAGAAAGAACTGTCACATACAGAATTTCAGACATTCATTGCATTCCAAAGATCTACACTTTCAGCGGGGACATATTACACACTGTGTAATTTACTGATTCACTTCTTTTCAGTACAAATATGATTATAGACATCAGACACAGAGACAGAGACAGATTATATGCTATTCCAGTGCTTTCAATCAGCATTGTACAGTTTACATTAACCCATTGAATACTAAGTACAGGGAAACCCCGTTATAACGAGGTTGTCAGGACCGCCGATTTTACCTCGTTATAACCGGTACCTCGTTGTAAACGTACACATTATGTACACACAAAATATAACATGTATGGGACTAGGCATTAAACCCATATGTTTACTGCTTTTCCTACTTGTTCTGCACCAAAACTATGAACAGAAAACTTATTATTTTTCATTTATATACTCATCCAAAGTAATAAAAGAAACTAGATCTCAAAATAAAGTAGCAACCTTCCCGCTCGTAACTTGCGTTGAGTAGTGTGTACGGGAGGCAGGCTTTGTGTGACTGACAAGTGAATGTACTGTGCAGTTGTGTGTTAGAGTATACACACACACACACACTTGCCTATGTATTGTGCATGGCTGCGTGGCAGACTGAAGTGCGATGCGCTCGCGCTCTGAAACGATTGGGCATTTTTTGCGTTGCCAAAATTTAGAATTTGTTCAGCGCACGATGCGACTTTCATTTCCTCGTTTTAACCGGGTGAATTTCTTATGTTTTTCTTTATTAGTGGGTTGAGAAAAATACCTCGTTATAAGCGAAATCTCGCAATAACCGAGCTCGCTATAAACGGGACTTCTTTCCATTGAATAATACGTAAATGAAAACGGGACCGAGACAATCACCTTGTTAAAAGCGGTACCTCGTTATATCCGAGCTCGCTATAACAGGGTTTCCCTGTATAAGATTTCTCGGGCTGGGCTCTGTGGAAAATGCATGTTGTACCAAAATCAAGTCGTGTCCAGTGGGTTAAAATGTGAGGTGAAAATTACTCTTGTATCTCCATTACATCTTGAAGAACATCCGTATCCAAAACTGACATGCTAGCCTAGCATTGCTAGGTCAGTTAGGTTTACAACATTGACTGTTGTGTTAAGCCTCTGTACCAATTTGTCAGTTGAGTTCATATTACATAGAGTTTGGCCATAGAGTATCTTACAGTAATATAGTACATGTTGCTGTGTGATGATAATTGAGTGTTTATTTAGGGCTCCAAACGCATTGAATTTTACATTGGTGAATTACTGGGAACAGTACTTGTAAAAACAGATGGGTATTACCAAACAAAACAGTACAGCACTAGCACACACATTATTCATTCATACCCATCTTCTCAAAACGACCAATAACCTGTCAAAAAAGTAATAATTCTATATCAGTGACAGATGAAATGCAAAAGTCTGAAATAAGTAAGCAACTTAGTGTGATAAATCAGACATCTCTTTGAGTCTCTAGCCTGATGTTGTAGTGGCATATGGTTCATGTGCTGTTCAGGCATTGAGTAAAGATGCAAACCTTCATGCCCCTGTTGTGAATTTTTAGGTTTTAGCTTGCGACAGCCCGCACGCTGTGCATGCTGGCTGAGTACAATTGAAACTAGGCAAACTAGGCTAGGCAATGTATATCAGTTTGTCTAAGTTTTCTCAGAAACAAGAACACATTCATTTGAAAAACAATATGTTAAGAAACTAAAAACTGTACTTTACATATCCGGCACCAAATTTAGTTGAATTACTGGCATCTGCTTCCTCAACAGTAAGATTTCTTTTCGACATCTCGTAGCGACACACTCGCCATGTTTCCAAAGCTGCATGAAGCCTGCTGTGCCACCATGCGTGAATGCGGGCTGGCATGACGCAGCACAACAAATCTTAGGAAAAACATGGCGAATGTGTCGGTACGAGACGTCGAAAAGAAACCTCCCGTTAAGCAGATGCCAGTAATTTAACAAAATTTGATGCCGGATATTTATACTACAATTTTAAGTTTATTAACATTTATTTTTTATGAGTGATTGTGTTTTCATTTCTGAAAAGAGTTAGACAAACTGATAAACTTACCCATTCCTAATTAGATGATACACGTCCCATCCAGGTAAGGTTTCAGCTAACCGTTTTATGTAATTTTGCTGCAGACACATGAATTATTCCAAATTTTTGACTAGTAATGATTTTGAACCAAAAATAGCATTTTACCATGAACACTATCTTGTTGGCACTATTACTTCAGGAGATAACATTTTTTATTTAAAAGAAGGAGCTTCTGGTATTATTTTTTTGTGGTAAGTTAACTGGTTTTGGAAATACCAATAAAGTAAATGTCAGTTCTACTAGTAATACAGTTGTTGCAACCATGTCCAACATCATTCATCTCCCACATGTTTTGACCAGGCTAGGGTGCTGCTATGTCCACGGGGATGGACTCTGGCCAAAAAATAACCTATTACATGACTTGTATTACTTCCCTCAGCCATACATATCTCATCTACATACTTGTCCCCTCCTCTCTATTTGTCCTCCCCCCCCCCCCAACCATCCATAGTCATCTCCTTATCCAGACCTTCTTCCAACCCATAACTCATATCAATTACCCACATCCAGATATTTAGGTGAAATTTATTCAGTGCCCAAATACTGTAAAGTTGACTCATTGTTAAATTTGTCTTGTGCCTTAATGCAATGCATGTTAAAGTTCTCAGCTACAACTATGAAAAATTTCAAGGGTCACAGAAGTGTGTAATCCCATGTGGGGGATAAGGTGTCATGCCTACTCTAATAACAGCTTGAAAAATGTCCATTTGCCTGCTAAAATTTACACAGAGTTTGTCTAAAGTGAGTATTGGAGATTTTGTTTTTAAATGTTGTCCTGCTTATTGAGTACATTCAAGGCAGTGGATCTCATTTGCAAACATCCCTGCAGACCAGGAAAAGATTACCCATGGTCTTAGTATATTGATGAAGGGCATGTCTGTGAAATCTGGGGGTCAGTAATTACCTAGAATTTGAAAAATGCAAAAGAAAAACAATAGCCGTTTAGTGTATGTTCTATGGTAGGAATTTTTGTCTCGTGAGACAAAAATTCAAATCAGAGTCCAACGGTCACTATAACTACACTATAACTAGTTTGTAGCTCCTATATTTTGCTAAAGGTTCCCAGATGGTATTTTCTTCTTAATGCTATTGTATTTGCACAGTGTTAATTTTTATGCATGCAAAAGAGATGCCCTGCCTTTGATAACAGTCATTTCATTCTCTCTTGTCATACAGGAAAGCTGGGACTGGACCTGTGGCCTCGTTCTTCGCAGTGATAAGGAACAAGTGAAGAAATATATCGAAAGGCTTGACCATGTTTTCTCCATCGTGGATCCAAGTGTTCCGAGACGTGTCCAAAATGATGAATTCGCTGCCGCTCTGGTGGCAATGGATCCCGCACCCCCGAATAACGAGCTCAGCCAGAGTGAAGACAGTGGCTCGTTGTGTAACGGGTTGTCGTCCCACGATTCCAGTCAAACCAAAGGTCAGGCCGCCAATGCCGATCCACCATCGGGACTGGGAGATGATGTGGATGGTCTGAGTGGAATGGATAGCGAACCCGATGGACGGTCTGTTATCAGTCCACCTCGGACCAGCAGCACTCAGGGGGATGGGCTCTCGTCATCCGGGCCGGAAGTTAGCGCTGTCAGCTCCCCAGGGGCTGTTGGTATGGAAAATGGGGGTTTTAATCATCAGAAAGAGAAAATTCTGTCCATGCTCGAAAAAGATATGAAAATTGTCGACCGACGTCTTCAGAAAATTGAGAAGGATGTGGCAGAGATATTTAGGGTCACGGAGGTAGAGTCCAGAAGACTGGATGATTTGGTGGATGCGCCGAGGGCCATTGCCGCTCTGGATCAAAGGTACAACGTGATGGAAGGTGTGATGGCAACGTTTAACAATGAGCTTGCCCGAATGGATACCAAGCTAGACAATTTTCAGCTGCCCACTGGTCTGGCTAACAATTCTACCATCGAGAAGCTTTTGAAAGCCAATCAAGATTTCAGTCGATCAATTGCTACACTTGTGTCGTCTGTTCAAAAGCTTGAAACGCGATTACTCGAAGTGGATTCGTCCCATACTGGCGTGTATCTGTGGAAGATTCCCAATTACAGGCAGAAGAAGTACGAAGTTGCTCATTCAAATATTAAATCCATCTACTCACCACCCTTCTTTACCAGCCAGTACGGATACAAGCTGTGTGGACGAGTTTTTCTCATGGGAGACGGTGTTGGCAAAGGGACCCACATCTCTCTTTTCCTGACCATAATGCGCGGACCGAATGATGCAGTGCTTCACTGGCCATTCAGAGAAAAGATCACCTTCGAGTTGGTCAACCAAGGAGATCCATCAAAGAGCATCGTGGAAGCTTTCAGACCCGATCCCGCCAGCTCCTCGTTCAAGCGACCGACCTCGGAACGAAACATTGGGGCTGGATGTCCCCTATTTGCCAAGATCGTGGTCTTGGAGGATCCCACGTTGGGCTTCTTGAAAGATGATACAATTTATCTGAAAATTATTTCACAGACATCAGACCTACCCGAGTCAAAGTAAGGTTTTCAGCCATTCTAAATTGAACATCAGTTGGCTGTAAAGCTAGTAAGTCACTATGTAAGAACTAAGAAGTATGGTAAGTAGTGTTGTCGACATTGTTTTGTCGTTTGTTTACAACTCAATATAAATATCTGAATCTGAAAGTGACACAGTGTGTTGATACTTGAGAATACTTCGCCCCACAGTGTGTCTCAATTATACATGTAACTGTAGCAGACTGATTTGACTACATGTACATATATCAACTCATTAGTTACCTAGGGGGCAAAAGAGGTAACCCTGACACGGGCTGTTGTAAAAGGTTGTTAGGTGTCATTGTATTCAGACAAGTACCCTCCACAACTTCTAGGTGGACTACCTCGGAAATATTCTGCTGAAAAAAAATGGCGGCTATTTTTTCAAAATGGCCGCCATGAAAATTCGTTTTTCATGGTTTTGAAGATAACTTTGTATTGAAACATTATTTTATCATGTGTGTGACATCATATGAAAGAGGACTAAATATTCTACGAGATGATACTACATGT
>JZLH01S0277369.1:0-11099 GCA_001188425.1 Eucidaris tribuloides
GCGGTAGCGGTGGTTAAATTAAATCGGGGTGCCTCTCAAATGTGAAAAAGGTCATTGTCACAGGTGAGGCTTATCAGAGGTGTAAAATTGACAATTGTTTTTATCTGAAAAGAAAGTGATTATGGAAATAAAAAGGGGAACTCGTTCTAAGGGATCAATTTGATGCAAATGATTCAAAAGCGCAATAGCCAAAAAGGAAAAGACGGTAGAAAGTAGGCCTAAATATTTTTCGTGGTTTTATGAGAAGTAAAAGGGGGTAGCGGATACCTAAATTCCTGGAATACTGGGAACACTATCCCCCCCCCCCACGACACACACACACACAGAGCACATGATTTTGAATAATCCTAAAAATTTCTTTAAAGAGTTTTTTACAATTCTGATTAAAATGTCAATTTGATAAATGCTGTAGGCCCCTACCGCGTCTCGGGTGGGCTCTAATGTCCGCACGTGAAAATATCCGAGTTTGTTTTCTACATTTTGTTGATAATACGGTGTTTCATGAGGCCTACATTTTGCGTTATCTGTGCACTAAAGAGGGATAGGGATAATACCCATTTGGACCGACGGAAAACACGTTCCCTGATGGCAGAGACTATATCACGTCTTTTTTACGTCTTATTTTGCTCTTGCTGTCGTCTTTCTTACGTCTTATTTTGACGTCATAAAGATGTAAACTTGCACCCGCGCACGCCGTCATTTTGTCGTCTTTAAGACGTCTTAAACTTGTCGTATTTACGTCTTAAAGTACCATAAATATATATATATTTTTAGCTCATCCGGCCCGAAGGGCCCGATGAGCTTATGCCATGGCGTGGCGTCCGGCGTCCGTCCGTACCGTCGCAGTGCCGTCCTTTGCCGTCGGCCGTAAGTCCGTGCGTCCACAGTTTTGAAAAACTGTCTTCTTCGTTCATTTCTCCAAGCCGCGATTTTGATTCTCTGATTGTTTTCATATGATAGGGCTAGGTGGGGGAATTTAAAAAGCTTCTAACAGTAATCGTGAAATTCATTATAATTTTTTAATTTATGCAAAATTATTCGAAATCACAAAAAAAATCTTCTTCTGCCTTCATTTCTCAGACCGATTTTGATTTTGATGCTTATATTTGGTATGGCTGAGTTATGCAAACATTACAACTTCTACACAGACATATTTGAAAATTATAGTGTCTCCATTGAGTAATTGATGGTAATCTTTATCAAAGTTATCCCCAAGAATTAGACAAAAATTGCTTTCTTTCCCACATTTCTTAGACACCGATTTTCATTCTGCTTTGTTTGATAGCTGATAGGGCTTAAGGTGGGGGGCTTCAAGACTTCTGCACAAAAATTTTGAAAATATCAATTATGCAAATTGTAAAATTAATCAATTATGCCCAAATTATATGCAAATTTTATTCAAAAATCACAAATAAAATAAAAAAAATGCTTCTTTCTCATTCATTCTCAACCAATTTTGATTTGAGTTTGCTTATCTGGGTAGGAGCTAAGCTTGGTAGCACTAAACTTCTACCAGAATTTTTAACTGTTGCCTCACATTAATTAATTCCATGGTTAATTTATTGCAAATTTATTACCAAAAAATATACTAAATTATTTCAGTTCTTTATTCATATTCAAGTACCTATTAATTTGGCTTTCCACTCACAATTGTGCTTTCTCAAAACAAAAATCAGTATGGAGCCCCCGGAAGGGATCCGGGGGATGGCAATCATAATAATTCATGCTAGTTCATTAGTTATTTTTTTTATATTATTTTTTTTTCACTCATGTCCTTCCAGGCAATGAAACTAATATTTTCTCACTCGAATTTTTTGTATATTTTCAATGTTCCTTCGCCGGACATCAAATTTTAATCTTTTCACGACAGATATAAAAGGTATGTACCACATGAAATTTCGGATATAATGAATGTTGCGCGAGATGCGGATGAGGCGCTACCGTCAAATATGGACGTTTTCTAGTTAAATAAATGATTATATTAGGGCTGCATCACTAGTATTCAGCGAGGCATGTTGGAATCCTAAACGCTATAAGCTAACCCTACTTCCTAAATACACTACACCTAACTTATTCACTAAATTCCCGATCCTGACTCTTCCACTACCATATAAGTACGTGTTATCACCACCAGTATACTATAACCATTCAAATTTTAAGGGGTAACGATTTCATAGTTACATTACTCTTTCTGTTTGTTTCGGCAAAGAGGCGGGTCATGAAACGCCCATATGAAATCATAAGCAGCAGTCACTGACACGGGGTCTTTGTCTGTTTGTGCATTGTTAAGAATTATCATGAAACATCTAATTTTTTTTTGAAAATGTATGGAAATATTGCTAAGACTGTTACACTTACCGATCATGCAAATTAGACTATGAATATACATTAGGTATTTTGAAAGCAGGACACGTAAACATTACGTCGTATTCAGGACGTGTTTATGATTTATCACACTCTTACACCAGTATGTATACAGTGGGGTGATTACGGGGGAGGGGGGGGGAGGATATTTGCTCCCCAAATCGAAGACCCTCCCAATCAATTAATTAATTGATTAATTAGTTAATTAATTAATTTACTAAAATTTTATTTTGTTCTGAAAAACACTAGCCCCCGAACCCCAACAAAGTTCGCTACCTATATGCGCAGTCCAATTCAAATTCACCCTCAGAAAATAAATTTTGGGTAAATGACTGTCCCCACCCCCCCCCTCCCACCATGGGTGCAGAGTATCTCACAGCTGTCGTCAGACTTAGCCCTATACAGATAGAAGATGTTATAATTAATTATACAGATGATTTAATGAAAATATTACTGAAGTAATGTTATGTGTTACATCTCCAATAAGTATAAGAAAACAATTGATTATAACTGTACTATCATGCAGTGGAGACTACCATGAAAACAAGACCATACGCAGGAATTTCCCGGGGCCGAAATGTTCAAATTATTGAGGGAAATTGCAAGCGAGGGAGCGAAGCGACCGAGCGGGAGCTATTGAGTTTTTTAGTATTAAAATTGAACGATCTTAAGCATTTTAAAGGCATTTCAGGAGAAATTCTCACTATTTAGCAATTTTATCAATGATTAATCTTTAAAAAATAACATTTTTTCTTGAAAAGTGGGGAGGGGATGATTGTACAGGCCATCCCCCCTCCTCGAAAAGTGCCCCCCATCCCCCGGGATTTACGTCAGTGGTGTGCAAAATAACCTCCTAAACAAATCCCCCCCCCCCGTGCTTCATGTACACATTTTGGCCCCTAAAAAAGTTATCGCCAGAATATGACCCTAAACAAGTTTTTTCTATAACAATATAAGCTTAAATAGACAAAACTATCCCCATGGGTATTGCATGGCTGTCAAATTTGTAGACTGTAAAATAGAGATCTTAAAATACAATGCAGGAATACAAGCGGGGATAACACTTTTCAGAAACGAGGGAGGAAAATATACCCTAAATATGTTTGACCAGTCTAGTAGACTGTTTGACCAGTCTTTCAAAAACACCCTTTTTGTTGAAAATCGGCGTTTTTTTATACCCTTAACGCGTGCACGCGTTGCCCGCGTCCAAAACTGAAAAAAAAACGCTACCCCTTTAAACGCGTTTTTTGGTCACGTATGTGTACAGCATTATGTTTGACTACCCCCCCCCCCCCCGGCTGTTTGGTGCAGTTTCGAATTCTGAATAGGCCCAATTGTACTGATCTTCAGATTTCACAGACACGTCCTGTTTCGCCGTATTTCCGGAGGACTGAAAATGAGAAGACCTATACATGTATACCTTTAAACGCAACAAAGCTCTAACGCGGTGCAGGGAAGCCTAATTACCACTCGTACAGGGGCTATATACATTTCATTATCCAAATGCTAAAAACCTGCTAAATCCTCAAATCCGGGCTCAAATCTCACTCAGTAAATCCTTGATCGTCCCCACCTCCCGGCCAAATGAATGGGAAGGGGCAAAATACAATTTCGACGCCAACTAGCCTCCGATTCTCCCCTCCCACGAAAGAAAGAGGAGGGAAGTTAACTGAAGGAAAGAAAACATAAAGGAAATAGAATGATAACTAGAGAAGTTCGACTCCGCGCAGTCGATGGGTATGCCTCCGCCCAGTGCGCCCACTATGTAGCAGCTAACCGCCAAATTACATCAACACTCCTTACTGAACTTATACGCAGAAAATGGCATTTTGGGACAAAGTTCATTGACCTTTGACCCTTGACCCTGACCTGACTCCTTTGACTCTACCAAAATATTTGTCGTTTGGTGTTGAACCTAACCGCCAAATTACATCAATACTGAGCACTCCTTACTGAAATTATAGACAGAAAATGACATTTTGGGACAAAGTTCATTGACTTTTGACCCGTGACCTTCACCATTGACCCCTGTGACTCTACCAAAATATTTGCCTTTTAGTTTTGAACCTAACTGCCAAATTACAACAGCAGTGAGCACTCCTATTAAGGAACTTATATGCAGAAAATGGCATTTTGGGACAAAGTTCATTGACCTTTGACCCTTGACCTTTGACCCTGTGACTCTACCAAAATATTTCTTTTTTGGTTTTGAACCTAATCACCAAATTACATCAGCAGTGAGCACTCCTAACTGAAGTTATAGGCAGGAAATAACATTTTGGGACAAAGTTCATTGACCTTTGACCCTTTACCTTGACCTTTGACCCCTGTGACTCTACCTAAATATTTGTCTTTTGTTTCTTTATCCAACCACCAAATTTTATCAACAGTGAGCTCTCCTAACTGGAGTTATAGGCAGAAAATGGCATTTTAGGACAAAGTTCATTGACCTTTGACCTTTGACCCTTGACGGATTTGTCCCAAAATCTAATCAATTCATCCTTGTCTAGTGGTCCATCCTTGGTCCAAGTATCATCAAAATCCCTCCAACGGTACTTCAGTAATCTTGTTCACAAGAAAGTGTGGACGCACGGACGCACGGACGTACGGACGGACGCACGGACGAACGGACGCACGGACGGACAACCCGAAAACATAATGCCTCCGGCTCCCTTACGGGGCGGAGGCATAATAAAACCCGAGGGCAAAGTTCCCCTCCCCATGCTCAAGGGTCCAGGCTGATTGGCCTTTTCCCTTTATAGGCCTACACCCATCATAAAATTACCTCCCGTGCACATTCATCTGTTTCAGCACTTTTAGCATTTTCAGCCAATCATCCTTTGCCCCAAATCTTTCTTTTTCATAAGTCACTGCCCCCCCCCAAAAAAAAACAGCAACATTTTGTTTTGTAAAGTGGGCAGAGATTAATATGTGGATGCTCTAGACATGGAGGGGTATGGACAGAGCGTCGCTAGAACTTTTTTTTTTCAACGGGGGGGGGGGGGATGTATGTTGGAATGTACCCAACAGAAAAGCCTTCCGACAGTCGACCAGTGAATATGCCAAAAATGGGTTGCGGGTTGTTGTTGTTTTTTTGTATCCGATATCAGATTCCTTCGTGTAACCAATAAGCGACAAGGGAACAAGCACAAAAAAGTCAATTTTTTAAGGGGGAGTACCCGACAGAATACCCGAAGGGCGACAAGTAACCAAGCAGTAAAATGGTGTCCTCATATTCTATTGGTACCCGACGGACAAGTGAACTACCCCTCCCCCTAAAAACTCCTTCGTTATTTTTACCCGACATAATCGCAAATAACCCGACAACTTCCCGAACACTGCAGGTGGGGACGTTTGCACTGGCTACACACACACAGACACACACACACACACACACACACACACACACACACACACACACACACACACACACACACACACACACACACACACACACACACACACACACACGACAGACACAGACACAACACAGACACACACACAGACACACACACACACAACACACACACAGACACACACACACAGACACACACATACACACACACAGACACACACTCACTCACACACACACATACACTCTCACTCACAAACGCATGCACGCACAAACACACAGACACAAACAGACACTCACTCACACACACACACACACAAACACATACACACAAGTACAATATAACTCAACACACGCATGGCACACACACACACACACACACACACACACACACACACAAATAATCGTAAACAGAAAACATGAGCAGAAATTTGAGCTGAGTTATGTAGCAATATTATGAAATGAAATTAAATTGTGAGTGTTATTCAAATTCAATCAAGTGGAAAGTAGCTAATAGGGAATGTGTTTTTAATAGGTTTTACTATCACTAGTCATTACTATCATTAAATTACAAGCGCACATTGCTTTAATCATATATTAAATAATGCATAGATTTCTACTTCCGTATATAAAACGACAAAAGACATAAGTTATAAGAACACCAACGAGAATGAAAATACTTTGTAATTTATTCAACATTTCAACAAAAGTTCATTCATAATTGTTTTCCTGATTGTATAAAGCAAACTCTTACAGCTTTAATTCGCTTATTTTCTTATATCCCAAATCAGAGAAATTCATTGCATTCCCAACCACGCTCTCTACTTTATGTGCTTCCAAAACATCAAATTAGTGACGGGTATAGTTTTAAGGTTGTGCATTCCATTTGTAAGCATGATATTTGTAATTAATTCTAATTAAAATACACCACATTGATGTGTGTGAAATTTTCGAGGTATGTGCTTCTTCAAAGGAAAAGTACAATTGCTACAATAATCTAGAACATCTAGACAGCATGCCGTTGTTCACCCCGACAGCCTAATCGGTTAATGGATAATTATCTCAAAGTCACCTCATAAAGAGTGAACTTAATAATATAACTCAGAGACCACTCTTTTGTTCGAATCCACTTCACTTAAAGAATTGTCTTCACTATAGGGCCTACTTTTAGAGAATTAACGAATACTTATTTTATTCGTAAAGTACACGATTTTTTTTTAAACATGATATACGTTTTAGATGACATAAATCATGATTTTCTTTTATCAGAGTATACAGTGACATTGCATGTAACACTTATGTGCAGGGATATGGTCGTTCCAACAACTTGTATAATCGTACCTGCCATGTAGGCCTTTTGCGTAAAGGCGTAAAACAGGTTTTTACAGAATGCTAATCGACTTGTATAGTTGCAGGCCGCCTGGAACATCTTTGATCTGTTGAAATACTATAATACAGTTAATTTGCTACTGTCCCTTGTGGAAGACTATTATAAGAATCGCCAAAGCAACAAATGTTTATTTGAATTAAGGAAAGTCGGGAGATAACGATTTTGCACATGACGGGCAACGGTCAACAATAGAATGTCGGTTTTCCCTAGATTGCAAACTTTGTGGCTCTAGCCCGCCAGCGTCACGTTACAAAACATAATGTTTTTGCATAAAATGAAGAGACATAAACGATGATAAGGGCCTAAATCAGAGACATAGAAATATGCCTGCAAACCGTGTGTACATTCTGCAACAGTTGTTTGGACTAAAAGGAATTGGCCCAAACCGCGGGGGGGGGGGGGGTGGGGGGGGCGGGGGGCACTCAACTTAAGTTAACCAATAACCTATGTGCCAACCCGAAAGTCAAAATCAGGGGCTTCTGGAAGCTGCTTGAGCGAAAAATGGGTCCCGGAACCTCCGGAGCTAAGTACCGCTTAGAAACTCAACAAATGGGCCAGTGCTTTCGACTGCGCTGCAGGCAAATTTATCGTGCGCGACAAAAACGGGTTGCGGCAGAAGAGAGAGCAGCCGCATCCTGAAGTGCAATGTCATCATAGAGTGTACCCCTGTTGGGAATTGCCCCTAGGCCCCTCTCAGCTGCATCACTTGGAGTTTTGTTAAGCTCGTTCCGCCGGCGCCGTTCTCCCCTTCTCTATACATGTGACTATAGTATTGGTTATTAAGTGCTACTATGATTAAGTTTTGTTTTTTGATAAAGACACTAACGCCCGCTATCTTGCGTTGCTATGGTATTCTTGTGTTCGAAATAATCTGAGGTTTAGCGAGATAATCGCGTGCCACGTGCGAAGAGTCGCGCCGGCTTAACTGGTCCCTCTATTACGGCGGCGAGCGTATAAATCACGACACCTATGTGGATCTAATTAAAGCTCCTCCCTTATTTTGCCCGTGAATATAATACCTTTCTAATTCCACATTGATGTGATTTTAGAATATATGATCATAGTTGCCCTTGTCTAATCATTATGTAATTGTTTACCATTAACGCGTATCAATTAAGGTTTGGTGTCTCCATTTAATTGATATTTGGACGTAATTTTTAAATTGACCGTGGAGAGTTGCGTCATGACGTAGTTTTGTGTTCGGACGATTGTGATGGGCATGTGCGGGTCGGAGAAGCGCTAGGCTAGCGCATAGGTCCCGTTATGCGTAATGTAGGATGTATGAGAGTCAACCGCGTAAGTGAGTCAAATTATGGTAAACCCCGATGATACCAGATTAAATGTCTGACATAATTTGAATTCATTTAATTGTGGTCACTTGCAGATTGTTATTGAAGGAGAAAGACACTTCCGATATTTTATGTTTTGTATTTGTGTTTCATTATAAAGAAAATATAATTGATTCTTTTATGTAATTTCACTGATATACGTTGTCATGCGAGTCATCTTCTGATGCTCACCATGGCGGGACTATATTCTAAATGTATTGTATGAATGATGATTCCGTTGCTGAATTGTGATGATCGATGTCCAGGGTGATTCCTTGAATTGTGTAACGTCGTTTGCTATTAGAGAGTCCAATGACGCGGGGTTGGGATGTGGGCATTTGAAATTTGTTTTGTATTGTAATGCCGAGAATATTATGATTGACAGTTAATTACTGGCCCTTGGGATTATTGATAAATATTTTGTGTATGGCCCTTTTATTTTACCCTATTGTAATTGCAATATTTTCGTGCAATAAAGGGGTTCCGATCTCACCACCAAATTTCCTGCTGCGCATTATTTGTCTCTGTGTCCCCACTCCCCAGTGCTCGGGTGCTAGGGACTGGTCCGGCTTTTTTCCGCGCCGAAGCGACAGGTGCGAAACGTCAAATTTGGGGGTCTCCTGGCTAACTGAAAAAAAATGTCTCTCGTGGCTACTGAAGATTGTGAATCTTATGGAACTGAAATTTAGGGCTGAGAAATGGTGGTGATCAACCGGCGCACATAGTATCATACGATCATGACAGGTGCCCCCTACCTCCAGCGGCCCGGGTTGGGGCCGAACTCAGGCGCCGTACACCCAACGAGATTTTTGTGGTCGAGGAGGGTTCGAGAAACTCTGTAAGTGAACGGACCAATTTTATCGGAAATGGAGCAAAAGGTCGACCCGAGGCGGCGGTGATATTCCCGCCCACCCTCCCAGAGCAGGGTGTCATTTGAGCCCGCACAAACAGCGTTTTTTGATCCGTGCTATTTTTACAGGTAATGACGGCAGTAAATGATTATCTGCCAAATAGCAAATTGCTAGGGGCATGAATGAGCGCGCATATAGCTTGCCGTTTTGTCGGTAGATGGTAGTTAAAGTATATACTTTTCAATTGAGCAAGATTATTATCATATTAGCGTGATTAGAGCCTATTTGTTGTTGGGGGCACATTGTTAATTTCTCACAATATCTAATTAATGCTCGATAACCACATTTTTATATTTAGACGCTATATGCTGGAGGAAGTAGGCAATTCTTATGTGGGGAGGGCGAGTGAGGGATCACCCACGATGCGAACGTGACCGTTTTCCTTATTGGGGCCTATTAGCCTACCAACGCTACTAAAAGAGTTGAGACATTGCAAAACGCCACCCACTGCAACTCATCTCAGGCTCGCTCACCTTAAAAGCATATTCAAGAATATGTTTAAATAGTAGCGTAAATGCACTACAACACATTAAACATACACGATATTCAATTTTTGGCGGCAACACCATCGTATCGAAAATTGCTAGGCCTATATTGCAAGTTTTGCGCGGGGGCGTAGGCGCGCCGAAAAATGTTGAGCATTTTATTAGCCACGCCAATGAAAAAATATATGGGACAAAAATATTGTTTTTGGCCTCTCCCTCCAAAAAACTGATAAATTGAAAAATTAATGTTTAAAAACGCAGCGTAAGCACTGCAAAACTATTAATTGTAATCAATTCTATTACCCCGCCAATGAAATATTAGGGCAGAAAATATTGTATTGCTTCCCCCCCTCAAAAAAAAATGACAAATTGACAAAATGATATGTTTTCACAAGCAACGTAAGCACAGCCAGCATAAAACCATTAACCTAGCACAATGTTTCGGGGGGGGGGGGGGTTTTCACGCCTTTTGCGTACGAAAAATTGTTAACATAGGTGCAGTTTACTCCGAAAAGCAATTTTTAGAGCGGCGGACGAAGTTTGCCCGCCCGAAAATTTTTGAACATAATTTTCTTAGCTTTTGGGCCCCCGCCCCCCAACTTCCACAAACAAATTGAATCATTCTTAAAACGTAATGCAAGAATAGCCGCAGAAGCACTAGCAAAACATTAGAGCTTTTACAGCAATGTTTAAAATTTTTTGCGGGCGCTTTCGAGCGCAAAAATAATTTGTCAGCATAGTGTATTATTGCAGATCCTCTGGCGAGCGGAGCCGCGCCGGAAAATTTTGAGACATTTTTGCTTACTTTTGCGCCGCACGCCCGCCCACACGCCACAAAAATTGACATATTGAAAATTCAATTCTTAAAAGTAATGCAAAAAACACAAGGGAAACACTCACAACTTTTGAACTATTACACAATATTTAATTTTGCAGACGTACTTTGCGGCGAATATAATTACTAAGCCTACATTTGGCAGGAAGTTAAATTTGCGCGCGAGGAGGCCGCGCCGAGAATTTTGCGCAATATTTATTAGGAACCACGTACTAAACCACCATAAAATATTAGCCTCCCCCCTGCCCGCCCCCATCCGAAAAAAATGGCGCGATTGACGCCCTGCCGTGTGTACCGTGATTTTCTTGTGAAGCTTCTATTTTAGGGTTTTTATTGTTTTTTCCCGAGGGCCTTTTGGTCGCGCGCAGGGGGGGGGGGGGGAGGGGCTCGTTCGAACGCCGGCCCGAACTCCCCCCCCTGCCGGTTAGCGGCCT
>JZLH01S0277369.1:11124-32940 GCA_001188425.1 Eucidaris tribuloides
GGGTTGGGGGCCAACTCAGGCCCTAACCAGAAAGTTTTTTTCAAGGAGGTTCGAAACTCTAAGTGAACGGACCTTTTACGATGGAGCAAAGCGAGCGAGCGCGGTATATTCCCCCCCCCCCTCCCAGAGCAGGGAAATTTTGCATTTTGAGCCCCCAAACAGCGTTTTGATGTCTATTTTTACAGGTATGACGGAGTATGATTATCTCCAAATAGCAAATTTAGGGGCTAATTACGGCATATAGCCTTGCCGTTTTTGGTAGATGTTGTTAAAGTATATACTTTCAATTAGCAAGATTATTATCATATTAGCGTATTAGACCCTATTTGTTTTGGGGGCACATTTTTATTTTCTCACAATATCTAATTAATGCTCGGATAACCACATTTTATATTTAGACCTATATGCTGGAGGAAGTAGCAATTCTTATGTGGGGAGGGCGAGTGAGGGATCACCCCGATGCAGAACGTGACGTTTTCTTACTTGGGCCTATAGCCTACCCCTACTAAAAAGTTGAGACATTCGCCAAAATTCTTAAACTAAGTTTCAAGAATATGTTTAAATAGTAGCGTAAGGCACTACAACACATTAAACATACACGATATTCAATTTTGCGGCACACGTCTACGAAAATTGCTAGCCTATATTGCAAGTTTTGCGCGCGTGCGCCGCCGAAAATGTTGACATTTTATTACCACGCCAAATGAAAATATTTGGGACAAAAATATTGTTTTGCCTCTCCCCAAAAAACTGATAAATTGAAAAATTATATGTTTAAAAAAGCAGGGTAAGCACTGCAAAACTATTAATTGATATCTTCTATTACCCCCGCCAATGAAAATATTAGGGCAGATATTGTATTGCTTCCCCCACAAAAAAAAAATGACAAATTGAAAAATGATATGATTTCACAACCAACGTAAGCACAACATAAACCATTAAACCTACAACAATGTTCGGCGGGGGGGGGGTTTTCACGCTTTGCGAGAAAAATTGTTAACATATGCATTACTGCAATTTTTTGCGCAGCGAAGCCCGCCGAAAATTTTGACATTTTTCTTACTTTTGCCCCCGCCCCCCTTTCACAAACAAATTGAATCATTCTTAAAACGAATGCAAGAATAGCGCAAAGCACTACAAAACCATTAGACTTACACAATGTTCAAATTTTTGCGCGGCTTTGCGCAATAATTGTCAGCATATGTATATTTGCAATTCTGCGGAGCGGAGCGCGCCGAAAATTTTGACATTTTTCTTACTTTGCCCCGCCCCGCCACAAAAAATTGACATATTGAATCATTCTTAAAACGTAATGCCAAAATAGACACAAGCAACTACAAAACTTTTGAACTATTACACAATATTTAATTTTGCAGCACGCTTTTGCGCGAAAAATTACTATAGCCTACATTGCGAAGTTAAAATTTGCGCGCGGAGCGCGCGAGATTTTGCGCATTTTATTACCACGCCAATGAAAATATTGCCCCCCCCCCCCCCATCGAAAAAATGGCCGATTGACGCCCTGCGTGTGTACCGTGATTTTCTGTGACTTCTATTTAGGGGTTTTTATTTTTTTTCCCGAGCGGACCTTTGGTCTGCCCGCGCGGGGGGGGGGGGGGAGGGGCTCGTTCGAACCCCGAACTTCCCCCCCCCCGGTTACGGGCCTTGCAACTATACAAGTCGATTAGCATCTCTGTAAACACCTGTTTTTACGCCTTTACGCAAAAGGCCTACATGGCAGGTACGATTTATACAAGTTGTTGGAACGACCTATCCTGCACATAAGTGTTACATGCAATGTCACTGTATACTCTGATAAAAGAAAATCATGATTTATGATCATCTAAAACGTTAATAATCAGTTTAAAAAAAAATCGTGTACTTTACGAATAAATAAGTATTCGTTAATTCTCTAAAAGTAGGCGCCTATAGTGAAGACAATTCTTAAGTGAAGTGGATTCGAACAAAAGAGTGGTCTCTGAGTTATATTATTAAGTTCACTCTTGTATGAGGTGACTTTGAGATAATTATCCATTAAACCGTAGGCTGTCGGGGTGCAACAACGGCGATGCTGGTATCTAGATTTCTTAGATTATTGTTAGCAATTGTACTTTCTTTGAAGAAGCACATACTCTTAATTTCACCACATCAATGTGGTGTATTTTAATTAGTTATTCTTACAATCTCACAAAAATACTAATGCCGCCTCTACAAATTTTGGAAATTTTGTTTGACATTAACTTCTTAACAAACGAGATATAAACCACGTATACACAAAAACTTTTCAGGGAAACTAATTTTTTGGAAACTAATTGTAGCAAATCAATGTTATTGGAGAGTCATGCTTAGCAGGTAATAAGGGCTTAGGGTTACAGGAGGGCAATTGAGATTAAACTTTTTGTGGCCAATGCCAATGGAATTTCTCTGATTGGGGTATACTCATATTTAGAGGAACACTTAAATTGTGCCCGTCTATTTATTATATAGAAGCCCCTGTATAATGTTGTCATGTTTTATTTTATACACGTCCGAGGAAAACATTATGACAATTTTAATGCAGCCTTTGTTTGAATGTTGAATAAGGATTACCCATTAATATTCGGAGTTTTTCCATTTCTCGTTTGTCGTGTTCTTACTTATAAACTTATGTCTTTTGTCGTTCTTATATACGCGCAAGCTAAAATCCTAGTTGCTATTTTATCTTTTTTTTTGAATATATGATATTAGAGGAATATCGTCGGTTTCTTGTTCTAATTTTTCTTAAATATGATAAGTGATCTAGGAACTACGTACGATCAATGTAAAATACTATGTCTCCAAATGGAGACAAGATTAAACACACCTTCGTATCACTCGGGTTGTTTTTCGCTCGACACCTCGAGTGGTTCACACTTGGATGGCTAGCTACTTGTTGTCTCACGTTTGAAGGTTGAATTATTGAATATACTTATACTTACTTTTACCAAATTGTATAATCTTCATTTGCCAGTAAGTATGCTCATAAACTCAGCTCAAATTTCCTGCTCATGTTTTCTGTTTTACGATTATTTGATGTGATGGAGGTAGTTTGAAACATGAGTCGATCTCTATGGGTTCGTTGTCGGTTGTGTTGATAATGATGATGTAGTTAGCGTGAAATTTAGAAAACAAAATTTTTTGTTTATCTATCCCGTTGTCATATCATGGTTGATATGGTCAACAAATCAATATTACGAAGTTCTAACTATGGGCAATTAATTGGAATTAAGAATTTTTTTACTATAAATTATCTCAACTTTATCTTAACCTCATTGTTATTGATCTCGACTGCCGGTGTGTGTGTGTGTCGTGGTGCTCTCAAAATGTTTAACTCTATTTTCGTTCGTTAATTCGTCATCGTCGTTCCTATTCATTCACATCTCGTGCCATGGGCAGATGAGTTAGGATGAGTATTGGTTATATAGTTTAGAATGACTACGCTCTTGTTTGATAGATATGTGTTTATACGATGTTGTGTGGTGTTGTTTGTCGTGATATGTTAGCTCACAGTCATTTAATATCCATGCTAGTTTCTTATAATGTGTCTTCGTGTTATGTGTGCACGTCGCCATGTTGTTTCACTTATTGCGATGAGGTTGTTATGGTTGTGTGCTGTTAGCGAGCTTTTGTAGAAGTGTGTTTAGCTCAGAAAGAAAAAAATGTAATAATTTTTGATTGTTTCGCGTTGCGTTTTTTCTTTATATGCTCTTCGCCTCCTGCTTCCTCCTCTTCACTTTCTCCTCCTCCTCTTCTCCCCACCCTCCTCGCTTCTTTCTCCTCTTCTCACATTCCCCTTCCCGCTCTCCTCCTCCTCCTCCTCTTCCCCCTGTGCTCTACGTAGTCTTGGATCCATCTATTTCTATCTTTCGCCCGAGTCATCCATGTTCATTCCAGTTCTGTTATCGACAAAGGTTGCTCGATATCATAGGTATCTGTGGTCCAAGTTCACCACTGTTTGGTCTGTCCTATAGACTTTGGTGGGGAGTTTTTTGTGTTGATCAGCGAGACCAGACATTTCAAGTGAATGAGCCACAAATCACATTGCATGACGTTCATTTGTGCATGGTTGTCAGAATCTCTGTGTGTGTGTATGGGTCATAATGAATTACTCTCTCAAAAACAAGGAGAAAAAAAAACCGCATAACGAATATCCGCTGCCGAAAATAGGCCCCCGACGTTTGTGCTATTGGTCTTGGGTCTAGTTTGGTTAATTGGTATCTCTCTAGTTTTATGATCTGTTGTAATTATTATTTATTATCTATATTATTATTATTATTATTATTATTATTTATTTGATTTTGATATTATTTATGTTATCTTGTTATTTTTGTATTTTGTTATCTGATTTAGTGTGTTATGTGGTGTGTTGTTGTTGTTTGTTGGTTGTGTTTATTGTGTAGTTGTGTGTTATGCATTTCGTTTTTTGCTTATAAAGAAATAAGTGCTTTTTCGTGATAGCAGGGCCTAAAAGATTTGTGTTGTGTGTGTGTGTGTGTGTGTTCTGTGTGTCTGCTGTGTCTGTGTGTGAATGTGTTACACGGTGTAGAATGTTTCAAGTTATTTCGCTGCATGCAGTTAGTTTGGTTTCATGGTTGCTGCAATGAATGCACTAGATAGATGTGTTTAAGACTACATGTGTGATATTGAGTATGCAAACTCGTACGCTCCCGCTTGCTCAGCACTTTAACAAATGGTCAAATTTCAATTTGAAATTAACTCTGGTAATTGTTTTTTTCTTGGATATTTGTTTAAAGTATCCAATTTATAATTTAATTTTGGATTGGATATAGATTCAGGAGAAGAAAAAAGAGTCAACAAATGTGTTCCCAGAGGTGCTTATTTGTTTGTCGGACTATGAGAATGTCAAAGTAGATTGAATAAGTTATAATATAATTAGAATTATATAGAACGAAGGGGTGAAAAAAGTGTTTTATTTCAAGAAAAAGGTGAATAGAAAGGCGGCCATGTTTTTTTTGTTTTGTTTAGTTGCACCTCTTGGTTGGCTCTTATACCGTCGTCTATTCTACGAAAATGAGAAATATTCGATCATTTAATCCAATTTCATTAAAATTCTAAGGTTTCATTCGTTAGTTGATGGCTACACCAGATTGTTTAAAACTTTGTCCCTTTGTTGTCGGTGTCAACTTGTTATCCAGCCTTAATTACTTTTCTCGGCGTCCTATTCCATTTCTAGTTTACTAGCAGGTTACTCCATCAGCACCCTAGTCTTCATAAATGAATTAACTGGCGTGAATTTATTATGCACGTTAGATATAACAACAAAATTATAGTGTGATATTTCTATCTAATAATTTGTGTAGCAACGAAAAGAGAGAATCTTTGAGTATCGGGGGATCTACTCAATAATTAATTTCCAATTTACATAGCGCCAACACCCGCAGACCCATCGTTATTTTGAGCAGAGCATAGTCTAGTTCTCGCATTTGCTGGTCGTCACAGTGCGTTGACCTTAAATGCCTTTGCGAAGTTTAAAGGGCTCTGCCTCTGCTGGTATAAGAGGTACAATTCAATGCGGTACAAACTTGTGACATGCCCCCCCTCCCGCGCGTTGAAAAAAAAAAAAAAGTTCTGCGAGCTCTGTCATACCCCCTCCATGTCTAGAGCTCCACATTATGTATCTCTCTTGCCCACTTTGAGCGCGATAGAACAAAATGATTGCCGGATTCTGTATTTGGTGACGACGCGGGCCAGGGTTTCGAAAACTTCACTTGGGCGCGCACCAAAATTGTGTGAGATGTCCTTGTAATGAGAGACCAAAAATTTAGAAAAGGAAGTTGCAATATATATGAGAATTGGCCCAGGACTCCATTTTAGGCTATAATAGATGTATAGCGAAGCGTGACCACAATGTCTAAGAAGGTGCACATATGTCTAAACCTCAGAAACACACGAGAGTAAACATGATATACAGGGGTATGTTGCGTACTTGGTAGTTATATGTTCATTCATTCATTCATTGTTTTGTGGCACTCGCCACGCTACGTTTGAATTTTTTATGGAATATGCGGAGGCGGCTGGTACAACTCGTATCATATTAGATTTTGGAAAACCTCGAAGTACAGAATGCTCAGGTACCTTTATAACTCAGTGGGAAATAAAGAGCTCATATTCAAGCTCTATCTGGACCCTACTAATTGTTTTACTGTAAGTAAGTACAAGGATGGGTGTCCATATCCTTAATGTTTTGTAAGAGTAGTTTGGGGAAGCTGGTTTCCCTATCGAGAGTTATTCCTCGCCAGTGCTCGCGCCCCCGTAAAGGAGAGGCTGGCAAAGAGGATTTAAAGGTTTTGATTTTTGCAGGTGACGTTGAATTGACCACCGGTAGTGAGCCGCGGGTATGTATCTTCTCGCGCGTGCTGTCCGGCGGTTTTAGGTTCCCGTCGCTTGCACACGATGTGTGGGCTTCCGTTGCGCGCTCTTCTGCTTCCGGGTGGCTTTACGTCCCTTTGATTCGTTCGGCTCCTGTTTGATGCTACAAATCAACTTATCCATAAAGTCGAAACAAGGTTTATCCACTTACCTTTAGTCTAATGATAGGTCCTTGTCATTTGGTTTGTCGTATATGGCACCGTGGTGAATTTTGGTTAATGCATTTACTTATCTGGAACTTTAAGATGCCGAAACAACAATTAGACTTATAGGATTGATATACATAGATTAAGATTTATTAGCTTTGGGGACAAAATTCCGAATACATATGAATTCAGGTCAAGGCGGCAAAGAAGGGGCTACATGATGACAACTTTGTGCTGATTTGTTTCTCCCATTTAAGTTATGCTTTTTTCATGCCATTATATTGAACGTCCCAAGTATTTAGTCGTAGAAGCCACTTCACAGGTGTTTACTAAAGAAAACTATCTTTTCTTAGCAGTCAGGCCTATTAACTGTCAAATTATTCGTTGGTTTTGGATAAAGATCACTTTTAAGAGATTTTAGTTGTCAAGGTTTTTGTCATTTTTTAAGGTCAATTATTTTTTGGTACAAGGGTTCAAAGGTCCAATGAACTTTGTCCCAAAATGTTATTTCCTGCCTATAACTTTTTTCAGTTAGGATTTCTCACTGTCTGTATTTTTGTAATTTTGGGTGATTAGTTTGTTCTAAATCTAAAAAAGAATTTTGGTTTAGAGTCTCACTAGGCGTCTATTTGGTTCAAGTGTCAATAGTGTCACATGAACTTTTTGTCCCAAAATGCCATTTTCTTGTTTTATTTTCTCTTTAAGTTAGTTGGCTGAGATTCATGTTGTGATAACTCGCTAGATTATGGACTCTCAGTTTCAGGGATTCATTATATTTCTAATTACAAACACGAGAGCGCATTATACTTACCTGGTTTCCGAGCTTTATCTGTAGCTCCAGCTAATGAAAGAGGGGGCGCTCATTATGTACACTGTACCACGCTGAATTTTACAGATCACTTAGGAGATCAAATGGCACATGTGAAAAGTCTCTTCATCGGTTCGTGTCCCAATACATGTTCAACTTATATCTTAGCTAACTCTTCTATAATTCTTTTGTATTTAGGTGTGTAGTGTCTCAGAGTATTGGATTATGATTGGGCGGCTCTAGGTCTCAAGCACCAAACTGATGCAATATACTTGTTGGGGGGTAGAGTCCAAAGAGAGATTGGGTCAGGTCAGGCGGGTCAAGGTCAAAGGTCAATGTAGTTGTGGTTGGACAAAATATGTCAAATTTTTCTATGCGCCTTTTACCGCTATGAGGAATTCACAGGATAGGTGCTCAGTGGTGTGGAGACTGATTGAGAATTGGGCGATAGATATAGCTATGCGCCACATAGACAATTCCTCAGTGGAGCTGGCACTGTCCATAGTGAGCGGTTCAAGGCAATATACCCTTCATTGGTCGATGCCTCGCCGGGGGCGAGTGACAGCTTGACAACTTCACAGTGACCATAAGTATATGCATCTCCTATATTTTCTTTTATGTTTTCTTTCCATATACATGTGTTAATCTTTTCGTCCTCTCTCTTTATCATTCGGTTAATCGATTTGAACCTGGGAATAGTGTTTTGTAGAAGAAATCAGAGAGGACTAATATTAGGGTTTTAAGGAAGATAAGTTCATTTTTTCGTCTCTTTGTTAAGACAGTATGTTTTATAATTTGCCCCTTGTCCCATACTTCATCACTGGCGGGAAGTCTTTTGGATAGGGTGGCGTGAGAAATACAAAAATAGCGATTATTGAGTGGAGATTTAGAGCCCGGATTTGAGGAGGTCATTTAGCTCGAAGAGGATGACCAGGGGTTTTTAGGATATTGTGTATTCGTTACACGCCATAATTGAAAAATTGAATTTATTGATAGCGCCTGCCTTCAGCAAGTAGATATAGAATCCACGTTAAATAGTTGTCTTCGCCTTTGCACAGCCAGATGGTTCGAGGGACTTTCTGTTTAGCTCGATCATATCAAGGACTATTTCAAGTTACAATACGATGTATGATAGGCTACTTCTTCAATTTCTCAGTCCTCCGGTGAACATAATTTTCCAGAGCGTGTTACGCCTAACATTCATGCCGATATTGCTAAGTCGCTCTCTTTGAATCTGGAACTACATTCTTAGTGTACATTATTTAGGCCCCGCTTATTGTCAAGAAAATTCGAACATCTCGCCTCATCCACTCATATATCAAGCGTCCGGCCGCTTTTAATGCTCAAGCGGAAGGAAGGTGTGCACAGCGAAAGTCGCAGACGCCGCAAAAAAAACTGCTGGTAAAATCCCTCGATTTTACAGTGCACCCTACGCATAGTAGGTAGGTCAAATTTTTTTTTAATTTTTTGTTCTTTTGGCTTTTTGGTAGCTCCTCACCTCCTGCTGTACACATACAGTGTTAAACTGTCGACATCTAAAACAAAACATGTTCAAATGTTTCAAGAAATGTCAGAAGACACAGTTTTCAAGGTTCATGTCAACTCAAATTACGACCATAAAAAAGCAAAGCAAAGCAAAAAACAAAAACAAAAACAAAACACACACACACACACACACACACACACACACACACACAACAAACCCAAACAAAAACCCCCCCTTCCAAAAAAGCCAACAACAGCAAACTGAAAACAAGCCCAGTTTGCTGAATTTTCTGACTGGAACAAGCATGTCTGTAACAGTTTTGTTTACTATAATGCATAATAAAATGTCGTGAAATAAAGGGTTTGGCAGGGTGAACTACTCATAACTTATTTGGGCCACTTGGCCAAATCGAATCGGGCAAGTGAATTTTCAAACAGCTTCGAAAATGCTTGCCCGAATGAACGTTTTTGCTGCCCGAAAAAATATTAGAAAAAAATAACCATTATCGTCAACCTAACAAACAAACAAGAGATTAATTTGTGTGTGGATATTAAAAAACTTCAATGGTCGGTCTTAAAATATATTTCCTCGTTACATTGTTAGGAATGGCATAAGTTGATTTTATACCGGAACCGGTCGCGTTTGTTGTTTATTCTACAAAAAAAGTTAAATATTGGGTTACGCGGGCCTCGAGACCAAAGCTGTGCTCGACAGCTCAGGCTGTATAGGTATTAATAAAACATAACGTTTTCGAAATAATAATATTACAACAAATTCGTGGTGTTTCTTGAAAATCGGACTTGGTTTCCCATTCTAGTCCCATAAACTATATATATAAATAAAGAATAACTAGACATTGATCTATATATACAGGAATACTATTGTAATATGCGATTACTCGAGTAGATATTATGTTATGATCATGGCCTCGCTACACTCCTTGCGGTGTGTACTGATATTTTTAAAGTGTAGTTATCACACGATCTTCTGTTCTATTAATACCACTGCCATATCTTTGTTATTTTACTAGATCTCCTATCCATGTTGACGGAAGCTCTATACGAAGAATCTCTAGCTACAGCCGACCTGCCGCTTTCTTACCAACTACCCCCAATGGAGGGGTGCAAGGTAGCTGTGTGGTGTCTATTTTAAGCATGTATCTATTTGTTATCAGAAAAAACTTGTTTTAGCGGTCATATTCTGGCGGGATAACTTTTTTAGGGGCCAAAAATGTGTACATGAAAGCACGGGGGGGGGGGTTTGTGTAGGAGGTTTATTTTGCGCACAACCACTGACGTAAATCCCGGGGGGATGGGGGGCACTTTTCGAGGGGGGGGATGGCCTTGTACAATCATCCCTTTCCCACTTTTCAAGAAAAAATGTTATTTTTTAAAGGATTAATCATCGATAAAATTGCCTAAATAGTGAGAATTTCATCCCTTGATAATTGCCTTTAAAATGCTTAAGATCGTTTCAATTGTAATACTAAAAAACTCAATAGTCCAGATTTGATAACAGCGTCTCCGCGTTGTACGCGGCGTCGTATCTTGGGTTCATTCCCACTCGCTGCTTTTAGCTTTATGTCTTCCCCTTTTCTTCTAAGACTAGGAATATCCCTCTTGAAAATCCCCTTATAATTATCACAAATATTTCTGAATTCTCGCGATGACCACCTTTTCGGGAAATTTGTCGTCTCGCGCTCTCGTTCTTTTATTCGATGTTTCAAGTGCACTAAGGATAAAAGTAACTCCCACTGCCCAATAATTCGTAGCAAGTTAAACTGGAAGAAAATTACAGAATCGTCAATAATTACCACCTATGTTTACTTACTCGGTAATTTGGTACTTTAAGGGGTATCTGGGAGACCTGAACACAGGCTAATACTCATATACGTTCCCGGAGTAATATTTTCATTAAATCATCTGTATAATTAATTATAACATCTTCTATCTGTAAGGCTAAGTCTGGACGACAGCTGTGGATACTCTGCACCTCATCTAGGAGCAGCTGAGGTTGTCTGGGAAGGTGGCGTGGGGGGTATACTATTTTCTGGGTTTACGAGTTTTTAGAACGAGACTTGCATCGCCAGCTTATCATTGTTCCTGTTATTACCTCTCAGCAAATATTTGTTCTAACTTGTTATATACTTCTTTAGGGTGAAAATTTGAATTGGACTGCGCATATAGTATGCGAACTTTGTTCGGGGGATTCGGCGCGCGTTATTTTTCTTTCGACTCTTAGTTTGTTCCTCTTATCTTATCAACTTCCAATAAAAGCTTTAGTGTATGATTATTAAATTTTTATATTCAATCTTGAGATTACAAGATTATCATAGCCTTCAGCAGAATTGACTTCTGTGATTGCGGGGTAAGAGACTTCCCTGCTCTCTCAAGAATATTCGAGCACTTTGTGCGCTGCAAACTCAGCTCACGTTCACCCCCCCTGCTCTCTCTCTGCGCTCTCGCCCTATCGTGCAAGAACTGACTATTCATAGCGTAGGATGTTTTATAGAGTGTATGAAAATGATACTCGAATTCATTTTGTCGGCCAGCGTTATCCTACGATAAACTACTAGACCATATTTCGTATTCATTTTTGTTTTCCGCTAATGGTTTAAGCGTTCGCTGTCTTTGCTGTTCAAAATATTTACCTTTATAGATGTTTTATTGCTTTGTCCAATAATATGTCTTTACTTTGCTCTCGCGATGATTCTCGGGCAAGTATTTTTTAGTTGACACTTCCAGAAGTTGACAGTTGTCGCTAGGACATCGGATGTCTAGACTCGATATTTTCCTATATACCATATTTGTCTCGCGACCAAATACAAAGGACAATATCGATGTTTCATGATAATTTATTTGTAGCACATAGCTGACAACGAGATATTCTCAGGAGATTAGAGCCCGTGTCAGTTGACTGCTGTTAGGGTAGGTGGGTTAATGTTTCAAGAACTTTTCGCTTATGATTCTATATATGGCGCGTTTACTTTGACCTCGCCGTCTTGCCAAGGGACAAAAAGGAGGAAGAGTAGAGTGTGATTACGGTGATGTGCACTTTAAATACAGATAGGTACCCTTAGCACAATTTGTGGAATGTAGTTATAATTTGTCGGTTGATATGGGGTGCCGAATCACGGATCTGACTAATTAGTTTAGGGGGAAGAGTTCACATAGTCGATCTGCAGAGGTTAAAGTCTTAGTGCAATAAGTGTAGGTTAGTGTTAGGAGTAGGGTTAGGCCTTTTACGAGTTTATGGATTTCCTTATAGCTCGTAGCTGAACTGAATACTCGTTATCAAATATTCAGACCTTTGCACTGGTAAACTTTATTATATCATTCTTACCATCTCGAAAACCAAGACGTCTAATTTGAGGCGTTTAGTCAAGGTGCTAAATAGACCTTTGCGCTAAAGGTCACTAGGAGTCTCGCCAAGCCATTAGTTATTTTCATTTTCATGTGAATGAATCACGAAGAGATTTTCTACAGGATGTGGGAGTTAAGATACATACTTTCTATAACTGTATTTGTGATTAAGTTTAGTGAAATTTGGAGTACAATTTCTGATCTCTTTGGGGTAAAGAGAAACTTCGGATGAATACCTACAAAAAAATATGTGTGCCGAATAAGACTTGGTGAGCATGTGCATGAAATTATATTAGTTTGTAGTGAGAATATCCGGTCTATGAGCACGTTGTTA
Source organism: Eucidaris tribuloides (assembly GCA_001188425.1). NCBI lineage: Eukaryota > Metazoa > Echinodermata > Echinoidea > Cidaroida > Cidaridae > Eucidaris > Eucidaris tribuloides. The sequence continues at coordinate 23,669 of JZLH01S0277369.1, forward strand.
ACGCATAGCCGATTGAAGACAATGACACAACCTCAAAATTTAAGTTCTATACAGAATAATCATAGAATCAAAAATTTGCTAATCATATTGAAAAGCTAACAATAGGTCTAATATATATTAGGTTCAATATTCGTGAGTTTAGACATCCGCCGATCTTCGCTTGTCTTCTTCGTTGAGGTGCCGCTTTTCCTTTGCACCTGGTTTATATATTAATATAAGTTTTTTTTTGTTTCATATTGTACAATATATGTCAACATTTTGTGCCAAAGTGGAAATATTCGTCATATATATTAAGTTAACAATTTGCAATTGATGGTAAATAAGAAACTGTATAGTGAACTACCTGGAGATTAGTGTAATTATATGTAGATATATACGATTTAGTCTATAAACTATTGTGACTTACTTGAAACAGCATTAATTTAAGATGGCATGAAAATAATGCTTTTCACATCATTTTTTTGCTTTTTACAAACTTGTTGAATTCACCTCAAAATGTCACGACCGTAACCACTTAAAATGCATATTTTTTTCAATATATTTGCAAAAATAATTTGAATCAAGCAAACATTGCAGTTAAACAAATTTTCAGTGTTCTTATTTTTGTTCTAGAATCAGAAGTTTTAGTAGTGGTACCACATGATGACTTAGCTCTACCCAGCTCATTTCAAAGCTCTTAACAATTGCAACTACATATTATTCAATTGTGGAGATCGTGGATGTGTTAGTATAGATAGATTACGGCCATTATTAATAAGAGATATAGAAGAAGCATTTTTTTGTTATTTATTTTTTATGTGATTTTGTGATCAACGCATTAAAATCATTAGCTTTAATAAAGTCTTGCTTAATCAGTGTGACAATATGTACCGTTAGAGTATTATTTGCCGCTAATTGCATTAATTTCAAATTTTGTGTAGAAGTCTTGAATGCCCCCACCTAGCCTTCGACTTCAAACACAGTTAGACACTACGCAGATTATGGAGAATGGGAAAAAATAAAATCTGCTTATCCACTAAAATTGGGATCCAAAGAGCAGCTCAGATAAGCCAAGGAATTAGTTTTTACATATTTTTATGGAAGTACTAATATTTTCGAGCGGATAAATTACCATAATGAATTAATGAATATAATTTCAAAATTCTGTGTGAAGAATTTATGTTGTCTATTCTGTCCTCTTAGGCGGGTGTGACCTGTTCTGCTGAGGTTTTAATGCTTATAGCCAATTTAGGTAAAGAGTAATTCACAATTAAATTGGCTGTGCGCAATATGATGCGAAGGCAAGAGGCTAGTTGATTTTTTGGATTTCGACCAAAATTTGTGCACTAGCATATTTAATGATAATTGTTTTTTAGATAGATTTCCTAGACGATGAACATTGCGCGATCATCCTCATTTACATCAACAGATGATCTAACTCTTGGGAGTATAGCCAGCTTCTGATATACTTTTAGGTATCAATCTTATGTGTCGGCTGGAAGTTAAGACTAGTATGTCTTGTTTGAGCTAATGCTTTAAGATGTGTTGTTATCTAAAATGTGTACTATATGTCGATTTATGTCAAGTACTAAGAATCGCTTATTCGTGTGAAATCAGTCACAATGTTAACAGGAAAGTCTCTTGTCGTGAAGAAGGTTTGAAAATTCTAGATTTTATTAGTATTTTGGACAAACAACATTCACCAACTTGTACACTAAATGTATGGTTTGTATCCGTTCTCTTATGAAGATCATACACTCTCATTTCTATTAAGAGCAGCACAAAACATTCGAAAATTATTGTCAAGAAAAATAACTCTCGGTATGAGAAGCGTTCAATTCAAATCTCTCAAGAATATACATGTTAGGGAGAAAAAGATGTCAAATGTTCATATATTTGTGAGACTTGTGATATGTTGAAAACTTGGGCATGAGTTTATCAAAAAAACTATCGAGAATTAAGATATTTCTCTTAATTTTATGATTTGTTCTTCCAATTTGCCTTTTTATAGTAAATAATTTGTTAGCATTCACATGTCAGGAATCATTATTCAGAGAGCTTATTTACCTTTGATGATTGTGCTTACTCTTGACCTTTGACCCAATTTCCATCTATAAAATTAAGTTCAATTGTGATAAGATGTAGGTTGATCTACCATACAATTTAGTTGATAATGTGATTTCAAAATCCTCTGTGTAAAGGATACCTCAATGCCAGGTTAGGAAAATTTACGAAGTATATTATTTTGACCACATCATTTGACCTTTTGGAAAACCTACCAATGCATGGTGACCCCTTTTTGACCCCAAAATAACCTTTGAGGTCCCCAATAAAGCATTCAAAATCAAAATCGGCTTGTCATACTCTACCACCCAGTTTTGTTTACATATTGGTAGAATGTAATGTGAGAGATGAAGACATTATGTTGTATTTCGAATAATTGTTCACTATAATTAAAGCAAATATAATGAATTTCAGATTCTGTGTAGAAGTTTTAAATCCCCCACCTAGCCCCTTTCATATGCAACAATCAGAATCAAATCGTGTTGAGAATTACGAAGAAGATAAGTTTTTGCCGCCACATTGTAACTGGGGCCCAGCCCCCCTGCGGTCCTGCAGGAGCGCCGGGCTGACGCGGGGAAATTGAAGATATGCAATGATTAACCTAGGAAGAGTTTGATAAACCTTAATTTCAACTTACTTGGGACGATGCAAAACACGAGTTTCAGGGATTGTAGCAAGGGAGACAGTAGAGCAAGAGAGAGAGCATAGTTCAATTCGTGGCATTAGTCCTGGTCGTGGGATCGGTGACTAGCAGATGTCACGCAGTAACCGTCACGCTAACCAGATATTGATTTAAGTTTAAAGTCGATGAATTTGAGAAATATTCAACCAATTTTCTTAAAATATGGCGGCATATTAACTACTGAAGAACGATCACAGAACTCCAACTCAGGTAACTATACGACACGAGGGATCGCTCAGCCATTTGCATGGGCTTAACGAGAGTTTGAGCAAACTCTTATTTCGGCTTTGTCAGACCTTCGGGTATTGCCATGCCATCTTCGGTATGTTCACGCCATGATGCATAACACAAATATTGATTTATGAATATTCATTTCTCATTATAAATTTCAATATTTATCACTGGCTAAAATATGTATATGGCATTTTGGTGAAAAATTAATAAGGACGGTAAATACGACAAGTTTAAAGACGTCTTAAAGACGACAAAATGACGGGCGGTACAACAAACTATTCGTCATGGTATTAGTTTGCTTTTGTGCTGATAAGAGAGATTAAGTGCAAGTTTTAATGCCATATGATTAAATCCGTTATGGAGGTACGAAATCAATAAAGATTTGTTTTACATAAGGAATGTCCACGACGCAAGACCAAAATAAGATCTAGTACCATTGGAAAAATTGGCACGCCTAAGATATAGTTTTTTTCGTTTCAGTGTAGGCCTTATTACATGCATAAAAATTAAAAAATAAAGAAATATACACAGTTTTATTAAAACTAAATAATATAATAGTTTAATTCACACTGGAGTAGTCATTATTCAAGAGGTTGCCTACATGCTAATTCGGTGTGATCAAAGATGTCGGTCAAGCGATGATAGATATAGACTCTTCCTGAAATTGGATATTGTAGTATCAGATGTGATGAATTGGACGGCTTTATCGTGATGTTGCCCTCTTTGAAGTATCCAGAAATCTTCAAGTCTAACAGGTACATCTGCATTGCTTATCATGATAGTCCTGTCTTAAAGAAGTCCATTAATTTGAACTTTCTTTATGGAAAATGGCTGTTAACATTCACATCTTGATTGCACGCTTATCTCGAGCCTTGGAGCTTTTGGCAGGAAATATTCTTATTCCAATTCTGCATACTGTAACCCCTTGGTGTGACGACGGTCTGTGTACAGGAAGCCAGTACATTGCACTACTCAGAGACGAAAGCGGGCTTCTTTACAGAAGCCAGTAATATATGACAAAATTTCGGTCAAACGCTTTGGATAAACGTGTAGAGTTCAATTATTTATGCATGTTTGGTCCCCGAAATTTACACATTTTTTGGCTAGTATAAAATAAGAAAAAAAATATTGTGAAGGTGAAATTTTCATCAGAATAAATGGTTATAGTTCCCTTCAGAAGTCTTAATAAACACATGCAGAATCGCGTCGCCTCTCATAGATTGAACAACAAGTTGCTGTATAGCATCGAGCTGGCCCAAGGTAATTACATATTCTGGTGAAATTAGGTGCTGATGTCTTCGGATCTCTGCAGACCTTTATCGCAAAACAGGCGTTTGTCCTATGAAAGGTTGATAATGCCTTCGTACATGTATGGTAATGTACCATGCTGCGGTTATGAACGCTAAATCATTTCAACATGTAATTGGGATATTTAGCATACTCAATAGAAGTATTTCTGAAAACAAGAATATAATTATATTTGCATTGGGCTCTTTTGTTGTGTGTGGTTGTTACCGTGGTGTGGTTGAAGCATTTACAGATAATTATTCATGGTGATTTGTATTGGGTTCCAGGGAAATAGATTCCTTCTCTACATTATATGTTAACTTAAAGATTTGCTATGAATGCCAGTATAATTTTTACAGAAGTACAAGAGTTGTCACCAGTGTGGCCCTTAATGTTCATAAAACTCAGGTGATCTTAATCAAATAAATGACTCAAAGCACCCTTCCGCAAAAAAATCACCAACCCAGTGATATTTCTCTTGGGTGTAATTTACTGTCGTAGTCTAATGGGGTTGCGGTGGATAGGCGGTCAAGCTTCTTTGTCTCATAACAGGTTTGACTTACGATAATGACATCAATTCGGTGCTGATATCGGAGAAACGATACATGGGCGTTGTACGTGTCGTATGTGTCTTGGACTGTGTGGTGTATGTCTTTGATTAATCAGGGAGGCTGACAGATTGCCAACTTGCGCAGAACCTGTCATGTTATATTTCAGTTGCATATCTTGTAAGGTACATTTTAGAATGTGCAGTGAGGCTACCCTTAGAATTTTTCAAGGAAATGAGTAAAGCCAATGAATTACAATATTTGACAGTATTAATCAGCAGTGATTTGATTTTTTCATCCTAAACACATTTTGTGGTTTTTTAACTTTTTGTTACACTTTGTGTACTGTGTGTTATGCTTAAGAGACATTGGTTAGCATATTTGTGCAAGATTTTCTTGGTGTAACTGTGTAACAATTCGTAGGACAAACTGGATATTTGTCATTAGTATTTGATAATTTCAAGCCTGAATACTTACATTAAAGTTAGGCCTTTATTTTTTTCACTGTTTTACATACCTCTATTTTAGTCTTTATTCAGTAGAATATTGACCTCAAAGTGCAAATTTGCAGACTTTTTCGCAATTCGTTGAATTGTTTTAGGAGCAAACATTATTAGAAAAATGAAAAACAGCAAAAGGTTTAGAAAGAACCATTGCTTTTCGCATTGGTGCGATTACTTCTCCCAAATCTCTTTTAAAGTCAATCACGGACAATGTAAGTTTGCACTGTATCGATCCTGATAGTTTATTAGCGTCGCACACTCAACACACACAACACACGAACTTGACAAGTTACACTACACACACAACACACCACACATCAACTACGAACACTACGACACGTCACATTACGAACGTGACTTGAGACCGACACACACACTCCACACACACACACACGAACGTTCACACACACACTACGACACGGCACCACACACACACACAAACAATACATCGACACACTGAACACCACACTACACACGACACACTTCGACACTACAAACACACACACACACAGAACACGATTCAGACACAAGATACAAGATACACACACACAGACACCTCACTACAGCACACACGATGCACCACTACACGACACACGCCACACGACTTAGCGCATTACACCACACGACAACACACACACACGACACGACACACCGACACACTATACACGACTACACACGACCCACACCCCACTACCACTACACATACACACACGACACACAAACGCACATTGTCAGACGACAGCTGCGCACACATCAAGACTGACACGATAGCCCCCAAACGTTTCACTTGACTCCTCCCGTGGCTTATTGCGCTCATATACACTTTGTAGCAAATAGTTGAGTAGCTGCACATAAGGCTTCTTCAATCAGGATTGTTCATTTGCACGCTACGCTTCCATTCTTTCTTTTGCTTCTCCGGCCTCCATTGCCTGCGGTGTGCCTGGAATTATCTGTGTAACTTTTGAATTTTGATGTATCTTGTTCAGAGCCATTAGGAGCATTTTCCGTTGACGCTATTTTTACTGGTTTCCGCAGTGCTTTGCCGGCACTGAAGGTACGACTTAACAAAAGTCAGATAATCAGACAGATATTAGAATTGTCAGTAACAAGGAGGTGGTGTGGAGTTAGAAACGCAATCTAAACGCTCACATCTTGGTTGACTGCAGCCTTTTATGGACGGATGTGTGCCTGTGTCTGGTAGGTCCTATTCAATCATGTCAATGGTGCCAGTAGTCTGTGATTTTAGCCTTTTCTTTTCGCTGCACTTTCAAACTTCACTCAGAATATACGTCATGGCTGCGCACATAAACGGATACTAATGATTTTCCGTGGGGGGGGGGGGGCACTTGTATGATCGTATGATACCTATGTGCCGCGGTTGAGACCACCATTTTCAGCCCTAAATTTCAGTTCCATAGCATCACAATTTCAGTAGCCAAAGACATTTTTTTTTTTCAGTTCCAGAGACCCCCAAATTTGACGTTTCGCCACTGTCGCGGCGCGGCCGGACCAGTGTAGCACCCGAGCCCACTGGGGAGGGGGGACACAGAGAAAATAATGCGCAGCGGAAATTTGGGTGAGATCGGAACCCCTTTATTGCCACGAAAATATGCAATTACAATAGGGTAAAATAAAAGGGATACAAAATATTATCAATTAACCCAAGGGCAGTAATTAACTGTCAATCAATAATCACATTACATACAACAATCAATCAATCACCAACCCGGTCATGGCTCAATAGCAACGACGTTACACAATCAAGGAATCACCTGGACATCGATCATCACATTCGCAACGGACATCATTCATACAATCATAGAAAAGTCCAGACATGAGACAGATGACTCGATGACAAGATTCAGTTGAAATTACAAAGATCAAATTATATTTTTATTGAAACACCCAAACATAAAATAATGGAGTGTCTTTCTCCTTCACATAACCAATGGCAATGCCACAATAAATGAATTACAATATGTCAGACATTTACTGTATACGGGTTTACATAATTACTATTACGGGTTCTCATTGACATTACATTACGCTAACGGGACCTTGCGCTACGCCTACGCTGACCGAGTGCCATCAAAATCGGCCACCTCGTCATGGCAACCTACGGTCAATTAAATTCGTCCAAATATCAATTAATGGGACACCAACTTAATGATACCGTTATTAAACAATTACATAATGATTAGACAAGGGAACTAGATTATATTAAATCACATAATGGGAATTAAAACTAAATTACGGGCAAAATAAAAGGAGCTTAATTAATCCACATGGTGCTCGTATACCTCGCCGCCGTAAAGAGGACGAAAGCGGCGCACTGCACGTGCAGCGCAGCCGAATACCATAGCAACGCAAAAGCGCGCTGCTAGTCTTTATCAAAACACTTAATCAAATAGCTTAATAACAATAATATAGACAGTAGAGGGGGGGGGGCTAAAGAACTCCCAGTGATGCAGCTGAGAGGCCTAGGGGCTACACCAGAACATTGCACTTCAGGACGGCGCGCCAACGGTGCGCCGAAAAATTTGCTGCAGTCGTCAGCTCCGTAAGCATGGCAGATTTGAGTCTTCTAAGTCCTTAGCTCCAGTTCCGGAACACATCCCATTTTTCGCTCAAAGCAAGTTCCAGAGCCCCTGAATTTGCGACTTCGGTGTGGCACATAGGTACTTGTAAACTTAAGTTATGGCCCCCCCCCCCCCCCCCCCTGTGGGCCAATTCCTTTATGTCCAAACACTGTTGAGAAAGTGTAACACGGTCAGCATATTTCTATTTCTCTGCATAGGCCCTAATCTATGTCTCTTCATTTATCAAAACATTATGTGTTGAAGCTGACGCTGGCGGATGAGCACAATAAGTGATAGTCATGCGATCTAGAAACCGAACTATTGTGCAACCGTTGCCGTCCATTTCAAAATCTTATCGTGCCCCTTCCTTAATTCAAATAAACAATTTTGTTTCGATTCTATAATAAGTTTCCACAAAGGGAGTAACCAATTACTGTAATAGTAAATTCACAGATCAAGAGTCACAACTTTCAATATTTTTGGCCCACAACCTTTTCAGATGCCTCCTTGAGTATATATTTATTTATGCCTTCTAACTTACTTAATTTCTTTTCCTCCTATTCTAATGCATCGCAAAGGGATTAGTCCGTAAAATGTGTTATTAGTGGTCGTAAGCCAAAAAATAGTTAAACTCTAGAACAAATTTTTCAAATTGATTTATTGTGACACTTGTAATCATAATGAAAAGCCAGAGAATCTGTAGTTTAGGAAAAGTATGAGTCCTGTCCATGAAATGTTCCAATTTTTCCGTAAAACTGCATATGAAAGAGTAACATAATCACAGGACGTACTAGATACGTCGTGATAGAGTACCGTAAGCGCCACTCATAAGCCGACAGCGGCCTGAAATAATATAATTTCAAAATAACAAAATACCCAAAAATATTTTGAAGATGAAAGTCTACAGAAGCATGCCCTATAGAAATAGTTGATTTTATTCAATAATATTGGTATGGGTAATAATGTTTTTGCATATTTGGTTAAAAAAGCAACTTTTTGGCAAAAAATCCATTTTGGCCACTTCCAGTGACAGGTAATTTTAGACTTTTTTGTAGTAAATATGGCTTTATCTGTTAAGCTCTCCAAACTATCAATAATTAGTGATGCGAACATTTTGCCTTCGCCATCTAAAATTATATCTCATTCTCAATTTTAGAAAAATTTATTTATCAACTTTTTTTTCCGTCCCGTCGCGTTTGTGGGTTTTAGCTCCAAATTTGAGAAGGCAGAATTCTGATTATGATTTCTCTGATGTAACAAAGAATGAGTGATAACAAATGAAAAATATCTGCATTACCTTTATCAACTTGACACCCTAAAGACAATAGCTCCGGCAGCAAATCAAAGGCTGATAACCAGTCCGTTGCCAATGGATAACAGTAACATAACTACCCAT
>JZLH01S0277369.1:34470-46541 GCA_001188425.1 Eucidaris tribuloides
TCAGGACGGCGCGCCAACGGTGCGCCGAAAATTTGCTGCAGCGCAGCTCCGAAGCATGGCATTTTGAGGTCTTCTAAGGTCTTAGCTCCAGTTCCGGAGACCCCATTTTTCGCTCAAGCCAGTTCCAGAGCCCCTGATTTTCGACTTCGGTGTGGCACATAGGTTATTGTAACTTAAGTTGAGTCCCCCCCGCCCCCCCCCCCCGGGTTTGGGCCAATTCCTTTTAGTCCAAACACTGTTGAGAATGTAACAACGGTGCAGGCATATTTCTATGTCTCTGCATTAGGCCCTATCTATGTCTCTTCATTTTATCAAAACATTATGTTTGTAAGTGACGCTGGCGGGTAGAGCACAAAGTGATAGCATGCAATCTAGGAAACCGAACTATTGTTGCAACCGTTGCCGTCATTTCAAAATCGTTATCTGCCCCGTTCCTTAATTCAAATAAACCATTTTGTTTCGATTCTATAATAGTTTCCACCAAGGGAGTACCAATTACTGTAATAGTAATTTCAACAGATCAAGATGTCCAGCAACTTTATATTTTGGGCCCACAACCTTTCAGAGCCTCCTTGAGTATATTATTTATTTATGCCTCTACTTACTTAATTTCTTTCCTTCCTATTCTTAATCATCGCAAAGGGAAATTATCCGTAAAATGTGTTATAGGGTCGTAGCCAAAAATAGTAAACCTAGAAGCTAAATTTTCAAATTGAAATTTATGTGGACACTTGTAAATCATATGAAAGCAGAGAATCTGTAGTTTATGGAAAAGTATGAGTCCTGTCATGATAATGTTCCAATTTTTCGTAAAACTGCATATGAATAGAGTACACAGACGTACTATAGTACGTCTGTGATAGAGTACCTGTAGAGCGCCCTCATAGCGCGACGGGCCGGAAATAATATAATTCAAAATAACAAAATACCCAAAGAATATTTTGAAGATTGAAGTCTACAGAAGGAATGCCCTAAGAAATAGTATTTATTCAATAATATTGGTATTGGTATATGTTTTGCATATTTGGGTTAAAAAAGCAACTTTTTGGTCAAAAAATCCATTTTGGCCTACTTCAGTGCAGTAATTTTAGATTTTTTTGTAGTAAAATGGCGTTTATCTGTTAAGCTCCTCCAAACTATCAATGAATTAGTGTCTGAACATTTCTTCGCCATCAAAATTATATCTTTCTCAATTTTAGGAAAAATGTGTATTTTCAACTTTTTTTCCGTCCCGTCGCGTTTTGGGGTTTTAGCTCAATTTGAGAAGGCAGAATTTGATATGATTTCCTGATGTAACAAAGAATGAGGATAGACAAGTGAAAAATATCCATTACCTTATCAACTTGACACCCAAAACAATAGCTCCGCAGCAAATCAAAGGCTGATAACCAGTCCGTTGCCATGGTAACAGTACATTAACTACCATGACTGGCAGAATAATTCAGAAATTTATTTCAATGATACCAATATTACAAGCCATATTAGAAAATGTTTGACAAATGTGTCAATTGAACAACTTGTAGATAACAATCCATGAGCTGTCCTTTATACCAATTTTACTGGTTATACATTTTACACAAATTGTTCATACCGTATTCTCATCCCCCAAAATAAATATGGCTACAATGGAAAAGGTAATTTAGTATATGTAACAATATGATAAAACATAAAGTATTGATTGAGGCTCACCGCATCACTTGTCTGGTGCAAAAGGTGCTTCTCCGCTGCGACTAAAAAGCATAAATAGTGAAATAATATTCAACCATACAATTTCAAACATAAGGCATACAGCATATTTATTATCAACCCCCAACACACACACATACCACACACACACACACACAACACACGCACACACACACAAACCACACACACACCAAACACAACACACACACACACACACACACATCAACACACACAGCTCCACAGCCACACACCACACATTTTCACACACACCCCATCACACACACACACACACACACACACACACGACACACACACACCAAACTCAAGCACACACACACACACACTACAACACACACCAAATAAAGCAAAATTAATGATGAACCTAAAAAATAATTAACCGATCAAGAGAAAATTGCGACAGATTCTGCAACATATCAAAAGTAAAGACTAAAAAAAAAGACAAACGATCAAAAAAATTACACCATAAAAATACAACATCTACTCTCACCGTCTTTTTATACACTCATGCTCATCAATTATGGACATATTTTGTTGATACTCAAGTCTTTTTCCTATATCGTCCAGAATGTTTGAAACAATGTTCAACGGAAAACGCATATGTGCGACATTTTTTGGATTAATGAGTTTAAAAGCAAAACACAAAATACGTTGAGCGCATAACTATTATTATATTTATTTTATAAAGTCCACAAAATAATCTGAAAAATGTATTAAATTAAAGTAATTAAAAAACGCACCAAAAAACTGATAAAGTTGAATCTAATGATCACTTATCATTAAATTAAAGCTACTGTCACAACTGCGACCGTCTAACCATTCCGTCTGAAAAAGCGAACAGCGTACTTTATCAATACGTTTATTGGACTTTTTAATTCGTTTTTCAAACTGAATTAACAAACGTATCTAGACGTTGACATGACGGTGCTTTTCCATTCTGTTCCATTCTATTGTATTCCATTTGCCACCGTCTGAGGTAAATATTTTAGACGGAGGCAAACGGAATCGTTAGACGGCACAGTGTGACAGTAGCTTAACATCAGAATTGTCGGTAACAAGTCCAATAACGCGTGTAACCACCACCACGGCCGCCACAACTCTGAATACCGCCATTTGGTTTTAGAGTCGAGTCGGACGCTGCAAACTACTCAAAATTCCTGAAATACTTAGATTATAATTGTTTCACCTGGGGTGAGCAAATATTAATCCCAGATGCACTATTCACGGAAAATGGCAACTTCTAACAATTTCTCTAAACTATTCCATAATTATGAGCATGAGTGTACTACCAGTTCACCAGATCCCACACAAAACCCGAAAACAGTCCCTTTTAGATAAGTCCCAGATAAACGAATTCAAATTAAGATCCTTATCCACCTAACCCCCTTTCCACACATAACAATAAAAGTAACGAAAAAATAATTTAAACAAGTATAGCTTAACTTACAGGTCACAAAACAGTTACATTAACTCAGCCTAAATGTTTACAAGGTAAAAGTAGAATACTCGTAAGAATACAAACACCCACGGCCTGGTTTTGACACTTTTCTTAAATCCATGCAATTTGTGATCAATGTTTGTTTTGTTTAGAGACACTATTATGACACTACGGAAGACCGGTTTAAACAAGGCAATTGCAAGATTGTGTCTCGCCCACCCATGACTAAATAACAGCAAGGTTACTTTCCCAAAGTACATACCTACACCATGTTTGACCTAAAATGACCTTTGACCTTACCATTTGACCTCTGATGGCAAGATAACAAAAAGGTCCCCCAAGAGAATCTTGCAGGTAAACATTAACGTTTGACCTCAAATGACATTTGACCTCATCATGTGTCCTCTGACAGCACCACAACATGATGGTACCCCAAGTGCATCTGTAACCCAAGTTTGGTTGCCATTGGACCAACTGTTGCCAAGTGATGTGTCATAAGAGAGTCTTGCAGATACTCTTTAACAATGTGACCTTAAATGACCTTTGACCTCACCATGTGACCTCCGACCGCACCACAACATGATGGTACCCCTATAGTGCATAAGTTTGGTCACCATTGGACCAATGGTTGCCAAGTTATGTGTCACAAGAGAGTCTTGCACATAAACTTTAACATTGACTTCAAATGATCTTTGACCTCACCATGTGACCTCCGACCGCACCACAACATGACGGTACCCCTAGTGCATCTACCACCCAAGTTTGGTCACCATTGGACCAACGGTTGCTAAGTTATGTGTCACAAGAGAGTCTTGCACGTAAACTTTATCGTTGACCTCAAATGACCTTTGACCTCACCATGTGACGTCCGACCGCACCACAACTTGATGGTACCCCTAATGCATCTACCACCCAAGTTTGGTAACCATTGGACCAATGGTTACCAAGTTATATATCATGAGGCGTGATGGCTTAGTGGATAGAGCGTCCGTCTCACGTGCGGAAGGTCGCGGGTTCGAGCCCCGGCCGGGTCATACCAAAGACTTTTAGCGCTCGCTATTCTAGAACAGAGAAAGGGAATAATAGACATTTATGTTATGCGAGGGCCCCTGGAAGCCATCAGACTGAAGTGGCTACCCTGGGTAAATAAGACGTTATTATTATTTATTATTTATGAAAGACTCTTGCACGTAAACTTTAACATTTGTGACGGACGCCGGACGACGGACGACGGACGGACGGACGGACGGACGCCATTTGGATCCCTTAGTCTCGCCTTCACCTCCGGTGGGCGAGACAAAAATTGTCGAACTTTGCTATCTGACATATCTTACAGTGTTTGAATGGGCAAATCAACACCCTATAGAACACAAAAGTTCGGACAGTTATGTGGTCAATAGTACAATATGTGCAGATATGTGCAATATGTGCAGATACAAATTGGCACATTAATTTATTCTCAGCCGATAGGAAATTCTGCAACACAGCAGTCTATGGGGGAAAGCTGGAATGGTCTCTCAATGATTTTTTACTTTTTAAAGCACTTAATGATCGTTTAAACTGCAATTTTTCAGGGCTTCATTTTTAGACCGTATCAGAGATACTGGTAGCATGGGGAATCATATAGCTCAGATTTTTAATACTGGAAACATTGTTACACAATGCCTTTAAGACAAGCGTTGGTCAATTTTTGAAAGAACCTCATTTGATTGATTCCGTACACCTCGACAGTGTACTAGTATACTTTTAAAATTGATTTTGCCCTTGGATATACATCTGAAGTCAAATATTCGATGTATTAGCGTGACCGTCTCAAACGTAAAGCAAACTATGATGATCATTATTATGGACCAATATCTCAACAAGGCTGTGTCACACTGCGCCGTCTTACGATTCCTCTGCCTCCGTCTGAAATATTTACCTCAGACGGTGGCAAATGGTATAGAATAGAATGGAACAGAACGGAAAAACACCGTTTGTCAACGTCTAGACCAGTGTCATTACAAGGTGTACACCATGCGCGTGTATTGACTTTCAAAATGGACCCTAAACACGTAATTGAAAGTCGATCTCAGAATACCCTAAACAAGTAATGTAATTATCGGCGATCTCAAAAGATACCCTTTTCAAGTAAGCCGTCTGTTAAAAGTATACCCTTTTTTTCCCGATTTTGGCGATTTTGATACCCTTTTCGATGTACGCGCGTACATCGTCCGACCGTGAAAAACAACCCTTTTTACGCGTTTTTTCACACGTGCATGGTGTACGCGTTATAATGGCACTGGCCCCCCGGGTCCAGTTGGAAAACGAACAAGGACAACGCAAAGCGTAGCATCCCCTCGCCAAGTACATATAGCTGCATATTTAATATTTAATGAAGTGTGAACTTTGGCCTTTGGCACACATACTTGAAGATCAAAATCTGTCTAACATTACTGAAGTCATTGAACGGAACTTGTAGTTAGCTATTCTTACATATTTAATGAGCTTTGACTTTTGACCTTTGACAAAAGTGTACATAATCCAAAATCAAATTGTATTTTGATACTATGTATGACAAGATCAAGATTTGACCACCATTTCACTGACAAATGTGTGTCAACATATTAAGTGGGGAAAATTACCTTTTCATCAATGAATATAGGTCTTTTCTAGGGGAAACGTATCTTTATTTTCAGTTTTTGCAACCTAGAACCCTGTATATTTCACTGTTTTTGAAAAAAAAAATCAAATCTTCTGCACATTTTTTGCCAAAAAAAATAGCTATTTTAGGGTGACAAAAATTTTCTCCACTTACTTTGAAATGTTTGTAGTATCCACAAAATTAGAATATATCCCTTGTTTTTGTTCAAATTCAATATGTCATAGAAACTTAAGTAAAAAACTCTATTTGCTTCAGTTTACTGCAGATTTTACATAATTATGGAAACCAATATAAATTGCTCTTTCACAAATAAATATTTTGGTCCACTATAAAATCTGATACATATTTTTTTTTCAAAATAATTCTTTTTAAAATTGATTTTACCCATTTTCAAACCAAATATGAATATGCAATAGACCATTTGATAATGTATTCAAATTTATGGATTTTTTCTCTTCTGAAACCTAGTGCAGAGTTATTTTTCTCACTTGTTCTTATGAACAATTTTTTGATACCAAAAATGCAAATTACATACATTATTTTTCATATGTCTGGCAAGCCTCCAGCAAGCTGTCAGATTGTTAAGAGCAACCTTTGTCAGAATAGTATGCAAAGAATTTGCATTAATATTAAACAGCTTATGGGCAAAGCTACATATGCCCTAGTCTGACTTCCAGACATTTAGATTAACCTGTTCTTGCATTTATTGAGCTGTGACCTTTTCCCTTTGGCCTACACACTCCAAAATTGAACTTGGGCTGTATTTTGATATTATGTACCTTCATACCAAATCTCATCAAAATCTGTGAAATATTAGTAAAGTTATCGAACGGAAACCAGTGTTTCGGACGGACGGTCAACGGCGTTTCTATATCCCCTCCCGACTTCGTCGGGCGAGGGGGTAATTAAAAGACCAATAAACGTTTAATAAACGTACGCGTTCGTATTTCAGACGGAATCGTTAGACGGCGCAGTGTGACAGTAGCTTTATGGATCAATTAAGGAAACTAAACAATTTCTTCAGCCTCTTGCTAGCATTAAAATGTCCCGGGTAAAATGTTCCCAATAAGGATGGAATGTTGTGAAGTTACTGGCATATTTATGATGTCTACAGAGTGATAGTAATCGTAACGAAATTCATATAGTCTTTTCCATTAATTCCGCGGCGATTGCTTCCAATTACATGGTTCTATTTATTTATTTTTTATTTATTTATTCAGTTTCATTTACTTGATCTTACATTTCAATTCTTTTAGAAGAGAGTAAATTTGATATTTTAATAGTTTTAATATATTATACCTGCCCCCATGGACCGGGAATTCGGAGGAAGCTTAATGTCCACCATTCACTTATAGGTAGAATTTCCCGAAAGAGACTTATATATTTTGGATAGATTTGCATCGAAAGGAAGAATAGATGAGGATAACAGACCAAGAAGTAGACCACCCAAGAGATGGATAGACTGCAAAGGAATGGACTGTAACCTGGTAACCAGAGAAGTAATGTTCTCCCTGATAGAGGCATCCCAAACAGTCAGAAACAGGCATAAATGGCAAGAATTTTGCAGGTGCCACCACTCAACGCTGTGTTGGAGTGAAAGGCATCTGGGTCAAGGCAGGTCAAGGTAAACCGAAAAATGGATACATGTATACATAAATAGATAAATAAAAATAAATAAATAAATTAATAAATAAATAAATAGATGAATAGGCAAGAGCCTGCAAAGCCTGGTTTTTAAGGGAGCGCTACATGACATACAAAATAATACAAAGAAAGTAAATAAACACAACAATTAAAAATGCTCATACAATAACAAACACTAAACAAACTACAATCACACAATACAAACTACGACCAAAAACATGCACAACAAAGAATACTCCAGACCCAAGGTTCAATCCCGCCTCCCACTCCCCATTCACCGTATGGATTACATTTAGTTATGTTGACTCACAATAAGAACCTATACGAAAGAAAACCTATAAATTATAATGATGGTCGTATTAACTTCTTGTCAACTTGCTCGATCATGTGATTTTGTAAGAATATCACCCAGTTTGTAACAGAAGTCGGACTCGGATTCATCGCCGTATTTTTCCATCTACACCATGTACACTGGGAAAATAGTTACCACCCTAAGTGCGACATTCGGCGTGCACGGTGGATATACCTTGTTGCTGTGGTAATTATTGGATTGTCACAGAAGGTATATTGTGAAAGATTAGGATTGAGAATGTCTGAAGAAATAAACCCCATATCCCTGATTTATGTCTTCAACGGTGATATAATTACACATAAATTACACATTAATACTACACTTCAGATACCGAAGGTCCCAGCCGGTCGCTTTCACCAGGGTCAATGGTTTCTTCTTTTGCGTTGTTTGTTCCTTCAACGTTGTTTGTTCCTATATATAAAGGAAATATGAAACATTGAACAACGCCGATTGGAATTACATGTAATATGCATTATCCTCTGTCTGTGTTCATCTTTTTAAGTTGAAAACAAGTGAATCGGTAAATTACCCGGTGGGTTACAACATATATGTCCCCGCCAAAATTGTAGATCTGTTGAATGCCATGAATGTTTGTAATAAGTGAAAGTTCCTTCTAGATAAATATGAGAAATTAATTATTTGATTATTAGTATTTTGTGATTATAATGCACTGCCATAACATAAATTTGTATAAGTAATGCATTTCAGAATTATGTGTTAAAGTTTGTAAGCCCCAGCAATGCGTTATAACAGATACAAACAGAAACAAAACTTTCTGCAAAATAAAGGAGAATTAGCATTTTTTCAGTACATTTGCAGAAATTGGCATGATTGTTGAATTTTAGAATTATGTGTAAAAGTTTGGAATCCCCCACAACGCCCTATATCAAATAAAATCAATAGAAACATTAATCTGCTGTGAAATAGAGGAAAGGTGAGCATTTTTCGTTAATTTATGACTAATTTTACATAAATTTGCATAATTAATGAATTTCAGAATTCCTTGTAGAAGTTTGGAACCCCCACCAAGCCCTACCAGATAAACCAAACACAATCAAAATCCGCTGTGAAATGAAGAAGTAGCATTTTATTATTTGGGGGGGGGGAAGAAATTTGCATAAATTTGTATAATTACTGATTTATGCAGTTCAGTGTAGAAGTTAGGGAGCCGTCACCTGTCTTCATTAGTCAGAGCAATTTGAATCAAAATCGGCCCATAGAAATGACAGAGAAGAGCAAATTTTAAAAGCACTGTATAACAATGTTTCCATTAATTTTTTTTTAAAGTGAGCTACATGATTACCCATGCTATAGTGTCTTTCATAAGGTCTAAAAATGAAGCCCTGAAAAAATTGCAGTTCAAAATGATCATTAAGTGCTTTAAAAGAGTAAAAATCATTGAGAGACCATTCCATTTTTTTCCCCATAGACTGCTGTGTTGCAGATTTTTCTATCGGCCGAGAATAATTCCTGTGTCAGTTTTTTGCTGTATATTTTACCAGTGACAGCATAACTTTTTGAACTTTTGTGTTCTAGGGTATTTATTTGTCTATTCAAACATGTCAAACACTGTCAGATACGTCATAGCATAGTTTGACAATTTTTTTTAAACGGGTCTTCCACAAATAGTGTCTTTAATATTTCGAGCACACACGGATACACAGACCAAGGACGTACTATAGGCAAGCTTGCCTAGTACCTCCTTGCACAGACACACATACTGGTACGGAGCCCGTTTAATAGTCCCCTCGCGCACTTTGTTCGGTGGGGACAAAAATAGTGTATCAGTAAATTGTGTACCTCTCCGTCATATTTCTGAATTCAACAAATTTGTACATCACAACTGTCAAGTATCAAACTGTTTCAAATTCAATTAGCTTTAAAATGCACTTTGAAACTGACTTGTGACTTGCATGGGCGGAATCTGGGGGCGCACCCCCTCACCCCTCCTTGTTGAGGCAGAGGAGTTTCACCCCTGGTGAGCAACAAGGAATTTGCACCCCTTTTTCTGCTTTCAACAGCTGATTTTTCTAAACTTTAGTTCCACCTTCCCAAGATACGCACTTCCCCATGCCCAAACCTGCTGACGCCCTTGTGCACACGTCTTTCCCCTCTCTTCCCGCCACCACTCATGTTGTTTGTTATGAGCCAATGGAGACAGAAGTGTGTACAGCACACACTCTTTCAAACTGTTGTAGATTAATCAGCGATGGAAAAGAAAAATCGTGATTGAATTTCCATATCATACATGTATATTGGGGCAAATCTATACCCAAGTTTCTTATGAAATAATTTTGTTATTAGATTAAATTTCTAAGCGTAAAACATAATCCCAAAAGACTTTTTTTTTCAAAACACGCGCATTATACAGCAATGGAAACAGCAGTAATTATAAAAACAGCAATTTATGCATGTGGCACATCTGCAAAATCATTGACACAATCATTAACTGTGAAAAAGGGTACCATATTTCCAGATGTTAAGTCATGTCTGTTTGGAAATTTGATCAACAGAAACAAATTTGAACTATAGTGCGAATCTCCACTTTTACTTTTCAAGTATCCCTTTTTATTACAAAATATCAACCAACCTAAAGCTGTTATTACGTTGTAACAACAATTATGGAAAGAACCATAAGATTTGGAACCGTTCAAAATATTCCCAGAAACATAGGAGCTGAACTATATTTACACCGACTGGAGTGTATATCCGAGTAAAACGGATTTGTCTTGAATTCTAGTTGTAGAAAAAATAACATGCTTATACCAGCATTGACCTAAACTACGACCTATCATAGAATTTGAACCCATATTCAGCCAGCGGCATGCAGGCATGAGTCACGTACAACTATCATTTCTATAGTTGACCCCAGAAACGTATAACAGAATCCTTGAAGATTGCTCTTGGTTAGACTGTTTCCAATCCTACTCTTTGAACGTTTATTATAAAGATGTTAAAATGTCCAGCATTACTTACGATTTTTTGGCAGGTAAAAGCGAACGTTCAGAAGTATTGATGCAACAGACACCACAGACAGAATGGCGACCAACACCCCTAGGACGATTGCTGTCACTTTTGCTTTGGCAGATTCTATATGCACAAAAGGGAACGATTGTTTCTGTGTAACTAAACAAAATTATTGAACTCTGCTCTGTGTAGCCGCCATCTCAGCTACATCACTGAGTTTTTAGCCCACCCCCCCCCATATCTTGTCTATTATATTGTTATGAAGTTATATACTTATTGCATTAAGTGTCTTGATTAAGACTAGCAACGCCGCTTTTCGTTTGCTATGGTAATCGGCATGCGCTGCACGTGCAGTGGCGCCGCTGTCCGTTCCTCTTTACGGCGGCCAGGTATACAGCACCATGTGGAAATTAATTAAGCTCACTTTTATTTTGCCCCCTAATTTAGTTTTAATTCCCATTATGTGATTTAATGTAATCTAATTCCCTTGTCCAATCAATATGTAATTGTTTTGATAACGGTATCAATTAAGTGAAGGTGTCGCCGTTAATATGATATTTTGACGAATTTAATTGACTGTAGTGTTCCATGACGAGGTGGACAATTTTGATGGCACTCGTCAGCGTCACGTATTCACGACCGAATGCGCGCGTGCGGCAAATGGTGTAATCCCCCTGCGAATATCCAACGCAAGAGGGTCACCCGCGCCAAATTCAAAAATCAGCCGATGCAGCGAAAGCGTCACGTGCTAGACGACGTCTCGATTGATGACTCACTTATCTAACGTCATAAGAATCCCAGAGTGGTTTCCAAACTCTTTTTTGAATTAAAGTTTCATCCACAATGTATACACTATCAACACAAGAAATAGACCACATTTAAATCACTAAACTTTATGAGAACCGGCATCAAAATGTCCCCCGCCACTCATCTTGTTAGTCGGCGATACACCCATCATAACGATACAAATCAAAAATTTTATTACCTCTTTGTTGTTTCATTTTGTGCTGTTTTGTGAATTTTGTGTTTGTTGATATATACTTCTTGGAATAGTGAATGTTTTTTGGTAAGTTTCACATAATTCTGTGCAATCTAGTAGAATTTTTTGGTAAAATAGTTAACCCTACAGGGAACACGTACTACATTCTGCATTTGTGTATCGTGTTGTGTAACTCCCTCTGTGTTGTCAGTGTGAGAATTTGTGACTTCAGTATGGATTATCACAGGCAGTGTCTTCTTCTCTGTGTAGATTCTGTGGGGAAGGGTAATCAAAGACAAAGAGGGAGGCCATGCCTACGTAGTGGTTAATTATGCGACAAAAT
>JZLH01S0277388.1:0-10141 GCA_001188425.1 Eucidaris tribuloides
ATGTAGCGTAAGTGATTGTGCTAACCATGACTTTCTTGGCATGATGTTAAGATATATTTGTTACCCAAACGATTATTATGTTAATTTTTTTTTTCATTTTATTTCATTTGTGTAACATTGTTTTTATCGGAATAGCGGTATGGAAAAATCTGTTCCGGAATCCGATAGCGCCGGTCGGAATCCGGATTCCGTTCCGATCCGACTCAGCCTTAGGCACATTAACTTTACCCATGCCAATAAAATTATAGCTCTATGGACTTTGTGCAGGGGTCGCGCTTAACTTTTTTTAGAACTAGCCAGGCGGACTTGTTCGCTTAAATTTTGGGTAGTCCGCCAGAATTCTGACTAGCCTGCCCACCCAAAATTGAATGTATTTCTTAATGTTTCATGTGAAACTAAAGAAATATTTTGGCTAGCCATGCGGATTAGTTACTTTAGATTTTGGCTAGTCTGCCATGATTTTTGCTAGCCATTGGCTAGTGGGCCACTGTTAACGGTGAACACTGTTGTGTATATTGTGTGGTGCATCTTACGCACTATACTTTGAAGGGATGCACCGCTCGTAATCCATGTACGTTCAATACCATCCGCTTGCCCCTATTGCAATGCCGTGCGCAACACTGAACTCTATACTACTTAGTGTAGACTTCAGTGGTGCGTAACAACAATCGTGGAGCTGCGAACAGAATTGCTCAGTTCACCTTTCTTCGGGTGAATGCGTGCTGCATATGGATTTGCACACAATTTGTGCGCGCTTGTTTTCCGAAAGTATATGGGCATTCCTGAATATTACCCGAGCCGGGCCACCTCCAAAGGCACCACAATCTGCGACTTTTGGTCCCTTTAATAGCTGATCGACCCTTTAATTAAGCAGATTATGTGGGAATAAAAAGATTGTTTTTATTGTTTTTTTTTTTTTTTTCCAGTATGATGTTTTTGTTTTTCGTTTATTAATTTTGTTTTGGGCCCGAACTCCCTCACAGTCCACATGCAAATAAATATACATGGCCGCACCTACATGTATACAACGGGAAATATGGTTCACAATGTACCCAAATGCCATGGATATAGGCCAGTGATCTACTTTTGTAGACTCTAGTCTGCCATGTAATAAGCATTGCTGACAACACTTGTTTGTTCTTCAGTATAACAGAAAATAGTACACTCAATATTACTCTGGGAATAATCAATAGTTCAGTACATAAACCATGGCAATTTTTTATTCAATAATGCTTGCCTTCTTGTACAGTTGTACGTGAGTGACCTAGACCCACTTCTTTTATTAATGAAGAAATTGGATAATATTTTTCATCCGTGGACTAAATACTGTAGCATTTAGTTTCATGTTTTGACCAATAAACTGAACGGTTTATGCAGTAAAGTGATGAACCGAATGTACAGAAGCATGCATATTACAGACAATTTTGGTCTGTTAGTTCTTCATGTACAGTACATGTCTACGTACATAATATGTACACTGTAGGTCCTCTGATAAAATGTGCCAATAGAGTATACTCAGTGTAGATCAATTTGTGTACATTAACCAGGGCTCCACACTAACATTTTTTTCTACTGGTCCGACCTGTTCCTGTCGGACCAGTAAAAGTCAAGTGTTTCATTATTTTACTGGCCCGAACCTAAAATTTACTGGCCCAAAAAATAAATGTAAAAAACACATTAAAACTATATTTTATTATTGACTGCCCGCCCCCCCCCCCCCCCCGGCAATATAGCAAATAGTATTTGCCAGCTCCTATGATGCTAACAACAACTGTCGCAAGTTATTGTGTAGTCACTGATTTATTATGAAAAATATTTCTTAGGACATACAAAACTTATTCCTCCAGAATGTGAATGCTTCGAAGTCCCCCAGGGCATGGGGGGGGGTTTGTATATTCTTGCTGTCTTTTGTATACGTTTGTTTTGTATGTCAGCTAGTTTATGTGTCTTAACTTACGTACATTCCTTTATTGTCTCACTTGTATACACGGACTCAAGCTCACCAATGATTTATAATCTTAATTTGTTCCATGCGCTCATTTTTACAATTTATTGCCTCTTGTACGTCTGTAATATTAGTGTTTCCTTTATTTATTAGCTTTGTGTCTTTTGTATTATATATGATATTGATATCATTGTCATTGTTTGTTATGAACTATTTAACTTGGGTAATGAGGAAATATAAACTTGAAACTTGAAACTGAACGTCATCGCTTTGTTGTTGTTGTTATTCTTGCTGATTCGAGACCATTCAATGTTCGCGTAAGAGTAGTTTCTGTATTAAGCCAGAAATGAGAAGTCGCAATTTAACTTTTAACCCACGGATATTCATTTCGCCGATATTATAGTTCGCGGTTTACGCCAAAAATAACTTGTATAAGACTTTCTTTTCACGCCGCGAAATGAATGGGGGATTACGCGTCCGTAAGTAAATGCGAAAAGAAATATAAAGTCGGGGAAATTAGACTGTTGTGAATGAGGCACGTAAGTAAAGACAGGAATAAATAGAAATTGGTCTTAAATATTGTCGATTCCACGTAATATATAGCCAAGGAAATAAAGTCGCTAATATGATATTTGCAAAGTGACCACGGGCGGAATGAAGACTATGCTTGGCTGATAAGGTATTTACGCTCCGTTTTATGCCAGAGACATAAAAAGTCCGGCTGATATCGAGTTTGATCCGCAGAAATGAATTTGGCTAATATTTAGTTTCCGTTTAGCCAGCATAAGAAGTCGGCAATATGATTTTGATAAGAATGCGTTAGCCGGGGGAAGAGGGAGGTAAATGAATTTCGGCTAATATTTTGTTCCCGTATTGTGCAGAAATAAAAAGATTCGAAGACATATGTTTCGATCGGGAAAATTTGGCTAATATTTCGTTCCGTATTATGCCAGAAATAAACAGTCGGCAATATGATTTTGATAACCGCGGAAAATGAATTTGGCTAATATTTCCGTTCGCTATTATTGCCAAGAAATAAAAAGTCGGCAATATGGATTTATGAATCCGGCGGATAATTAATGTTCGCTGATTATTTAGTCCGTATCACGCCTAAAAATGTAATTCGTAAGGAGTGTAATTTTTGAACAAGGACGCCGCGGAAATGAATTCGGGGTCATGACTTAGTTCCGCTTTATGCCCAAAAAATCGAATTTGTTAGGAGTTAATTGTTTCTGGCATCTAGGAAACTAATATTATCCTAGACTTCATATTCCCCGTGCGGTGAAAAAGAACTCTTTACAAATGTATATTTCACTTGGCGTAATAGCGGAACTAAATATCAGCAAACTTAATAAACGCGTGGCAAATCAAAACTGCCACTGCAAATTCATTTCCGACGCATCAACATCAAGTATGCCGCAGCTTTAATTTCTGGCATAATACGGAACGAAATATTAGCCAAATTAACATATTCCGCGGATCAAAATCATATGCCGCTTTCATTTCTGGCATAATACGAAACGACAATTATTCGCCCAAATTCATTTCCGCGGATCAAAAATCGAATAATGCCGACTTTATTATTTCTTAGGCATAATACGGAAAGAATATATCAGCCAAATTCCATGTTCCGGGATCAAAAATCAATATTGCCCGACTTTTCAGTTTCTGGCCTAATACGGAACGAAATAGTTAGCTTCTTTCACGCGGTCAAAATCATATGCCGGACTTTATTACTTTCTGCGCATAATACGAGAGCGAAATATTAGCCAAATTCCATGTTCCGCGGATCAAAATCATATTGCGAGATTTTTATTCTGCATAATACGGAACGAAAAATATTAGCCAAAATTGCATTTCCGCGGATCAAAATCGTATGCGAGACTTTTATTCTGCAAAATACGGAACAATGTTAGCCACATTCATTTCCGGCGATCAAAAATCAAATTGCCGAACTCTTTATTTCCTGGCCAATAATACAGAACGAAATGTTAGCCAAATTCATTTCCGCGATCAAATCATATTGCCGACTTTTATTCTGGACATAAACGGACTAAGTATTACCCCAATTCATTTCCGCGGTCAAAATATACTCTTACATACTTTTGGCGTATACGGACTAATATCAGCAAATTATATCCGCGGATCAAAATCATATTGCCGAATTTCATTTCTGGCATAATGACGGAACTAAGTATTACCCCCAATTCATTTCCGCCGGGCAAAAATACACTCTTAACAATTATTTTTGGCTTAATACGGAACTAAATATGAGCCAAATTCATTTCTGCGGGTCAAAAATAAACTCCTTATTACTTTTGGCGTAATACGGAGCTAAATAAAAGCTCCGAATGACGCCCGTTTTCTCCGATATATGATTATATTTGACAGATTTCTTACTGGCCCGGTCGGACCAGTAAAATTGACTATTTCTGAAATTATACTGGCCCCACAGTGATTTTTACAGGTCTCGGGCCATCGGACCTGTGCCAGTGTCGAGCGCTGCATTAACTGTACATGTACGTGTATATCTATGTAATAAAAATTCTAGGACATAAGCCAGGGCTCCACACTAACTTTATTGCCTGCTTGCCGGTTGGGCAAGTGAAATTATCACTTTCAGATTTTTACTTGCCCGAATGAAAGATTTACTTGCCCCATAAACAATAAACAAATATATTAAAATGATTTCTCACTAAATTAAACAATAAGGCTTTTTATAGCAGTGGACATTTATTATTTTAATTCTGGGGGTTGTAATAGGTGTGAAGTTGTGTCATAAATTAAATACAATGAACAAAATAATGTTGAAATATATCTGAAAAACAAAATTTTAGACAAATTTTTGTTGTTTATAGACATATTTTGCTCATTTCTTGATCAAAATTTTACTTAAGTAAAGTTGAACATTTTGAGTTTTTACTTGTCCCACATGAAATTTTACTTGCCCCGGGCAAGCGGGCAAGTGCTAGTGTCGAGCCCTGCATAAGCATTACGAAACTGTGAAGCTGTGAATTAGTGTATTTTGGCAACTACTGTATATCATACCCAAACATGAAATACATGCTCATTTTGTACAATTTCTATTTTACTAAAGACACTTTTACAGCACACTGTTGTTGTTGACTTGTTTTAAATTTGGAGAAACGCATGTATTTTTATGACAAAAAGTTCTTTATTAACCGACTTTATCCTTTCCTCTATTTCAAATTATTAATTTGCACTGGCTGTGTGCAATAGAACATCAAACATGAAAATAACTGCCCCCTTTTTCAGCAAAGAAAATAAAGTCAGAGAATTTGAGAAAAGTTTTTCGAATCAGGGAAAATCAGGGAATTTTGTTTGTCTAGTGGTCCAACTTTCTTGCCTCTTCTCCATATCATAGATACAAGGCAAGAAATAGACAAAGCTAGAAATGGGTCAAATGACAGGGTTCCCAGCCCATCAGGGAAAATTATCTTACTTTTTTGGGAAAAGTCAGGGAATTTGATAAAAATGCCTCAAATCAGGGAGAAGTCAGGGAATTTTGATTGGCCCAAAATTCGAAAGTAGTCAATCAGTGTTTTATACTGCAAACAACAACATAGAAAACATGTGAAACTGGAAATGAGTTGAAATAATTATCATGGAATTTTGAGACTTCATCAGGGAAAAGTCAGGGATAAATCAGGGAATTTTGTTTTCTTGAAATGCTGGGAACTCTGAATGATCATCCTGGAATTTTTACACTTTCATCAAGAAAAAAAAATACGGGAACAATCTGGGAATTTTGTTTCTGCAAACTGCTCGGAATGCTGAGGTTTCAAGTGTCTTTCAACTTAGAAAATCAAATGCCCACTGTAAATCTTGGATTTCCTTCGACCGTGATCTGACGCTAATTAGACAATTAGACCAATTGGTGATGACACCCGTCTAATTAATTCGTTTCACAGCCACCCTTCATCATGCGGGCCTCAATAGCGAGTTGTAATTAATTAGCTAATTGATTAGACTCAGGTGAAGGCACGGTGCTACTACTGTAGCTTCCTCAGTCTGGCTTCCCTTGATTTAATACAGTTAATACAAGTTGCAGGTCATTTAAATATCACTCGCCCTTTTCATTTTCATTCTGATTTGTTTTTTATTGTATGACTTCATCACAAATCAATAAAAATTCAAGGGAGGAATTTTCTGCTTGAGCTGAAAATATGAGTTTGGGTCAACTTGGTCATTTTTTTTTTGGTCCTGGTATTTTCCGATAGTGGATGAGTGACAACATAACGACCAATACAGGAAAGATGCTATTGATATGAATGGGTATTTGTGATTTTATGTGGACATTTTTTCTACCTGTGTACTGTTTAATACACCATTTTTGGATTGAATGGGTTCATTAAAGACAGAGTACAGGATTTGCACGTCAGAAAACGGCAAAATGAATGAAATCAGCTCAAATCATTCACAGTGTGAAGATTAGTATAAATAAACACCTGTCATAGAACCTTTGGGTAGAATACGTAGTTTTGATGAAAATCTGGACGTTTAAACTTCAAAATTTACAGTGACGTTAACGTGCATGGGCCATTCCAAAATTGTCTGATCAGCCGTTAGCCGATGGTGGCGCGGAGTTTAGCCATTTAACCAATCAGTGTGCTCTGCTGGGCATGCGAATGTACACATAACTGCGATTAGTAATTTGAGCAAAATTTAAACTCGCGGAAAGAACAATATTCTGGTAACATATCGTTATTAGTTTTTCTCAATACACGTGTAACAACAAATTCATGACGTATGGATCTGAAACTTGCAACACACCATTTGTAAGTGCTAAACTACCGTTTGGTATTGATAATGAAGGGAAGTAATGGACTTGCACATCCCTAACACAATCTTTAAAGAGATGGCACAAACTCGGAGCATCATCGGTGATTTGTGTACAATCAGATGTGCTAATGAATGATTTTCGAAATATTTTGTACTGTGAACCAGTGTTAATGCAACTCGTCTCATGTCTGCTCCTCTTGGTCTTGACTTTCATCAGATCTCACCAAACAACAATTATCACATTTCCAGAGTTCGTGCCAACTGGCTAGCTCATCATTATCAGTTCTGTGTTCCTTCTGGATTGGAGAAAGTGTGATGTGTATCATGGCGGGTTATGATATTGAATGCGGCTCTGATTGTCTCATTAAAGCTCATTGACATGATTGGGAGAACTAAAAAAATGCCTTTAAAACCAAACTGGCTGAAAGATAAACCAAATGTGCACCATCTGTAGTGGATCTCCTGGCTGGAAGGATTTGTCTTGAGTTTGTTTACTTAAGGAGAATCAAGCATGAACAGGACAGCAGTATATCGGGTCACGATAGATTTAATGCCCATAGAAGGCTACACTACAGATTTGTCTGTTACAAGGCATACTGATGGACATTATGTTAAAATGAGTCAACTTTTGACTACAAAATTGTCACAGTAGAATCCCTCCATAGTTTACTTGATTCTAGAATAGTTTTTACTCCAAGTTGAGGACTACATGTACCCCCAATCGTGTCATTTACCTTTAAGCTTAAAAGTGTCAGAAGTGAAGATGTAGAATGACAAGTGAAACTTGTCAGTTTTGATTGTTATGATTTATAGAAAGGGATTATTTTGTAGCCCGATTGATTTACAGGGTGCGTCTACATGTACATATCAAAGAAGTTTTCATATTCACAATCAAAGTACTGTAATAAGTAATAACTGTACAACATGTGATTTGATGACCTGGAAGTTTAAATGTACATGGACAAATGAACCCCAAGAATGCCAGATATTTCACACCAGCTCATGGCTACAAAACGGCTAGTCATCCATATAAAAATACACCCCATGAAAACAAGAGTTGGTGTTGTTCAACTAATACCAAACCTACATGTATGCCTGCACTATGGTGTACACATACATGGTATAATGGTGTTGGAAGTATGGTATTGCATGTTACCATTGCTCTCTCAGGGTCCCCCATGCACTTCATGCAGTGCCAGTGTTTTAGTTAGTCTGGCCTCCAGACAGAAGAACCAATCATTATAGAGAAATTACTATCATGAATTAACTGCCTTGGTGAAATTATTTGTTATGTTCTTACAGTTCTCTACTGTTATTGATGTTGATGGGTGCTGTTGCTTTGTACCTGCACTAAGAACTTGGAAGAAAATGTTACATGGTCTGGAAGTGAGGCTATGTTTCAGTGAACTTCCTAGCACTTTCCAGATTTTGACCTTGCACTCAAAACAAATTATTTCTACACTTGTTATAGACTCCTGTGTTTCTATGTACATGTATCACCACAGAAACTATTATCACCCAGGGTGTATTACCATAGGTAAAAATGTGACAGGATTGCATGGTATGTGAGGAGTGGTATGCAAAATGTATGCAGTATGGAGGTTATTTCTGACTCCTGCTGTAACTTTAGAACATGCCAGTTTCATCTTGTGTTGACCATTACTGTTTTGGAAGGGTGTTGGATGTTTTGATCACCAATAAGACAAAATGCCTTCTATGTATATCAGGGTCCCAGTCCCACAATAGATTTTCAGTTGCCCGAATTCTGAAAGAAAATTTACTCGCCCAAAATCAGTGAAAAAGATATTAATTTAATTTCTCATTAATATCAAATATCAAGGCCTTTCAAAGCATTTATGGACATGCTTTCCCCATTTTACTGTCACATTTTTACTTGCTCTATCAGGCAAATAAATCCTAACTTTCTAATGTTTTATTATCTCGACTTAAAACTTTATTTGCCGTGGGCAAGCGGGCAATTGCTTGTGTCGATCCTTGTGTACATATTCCATGGCTTCATGTTTATCGCGTCTAAACAGAAAAAAATACTTCATTAATTTTTATATTTGTGAATTGTTTACCCTCTCTCCAAAAGAAATTAATTTAATAACTGAAATTCTTGAATTACTAATACTGTTCATTTGTCTTGTGTGCTTTTCCTTCATTTTAGTATCACACATTATGAATTCCATTTAGAAAATTAATTTGATTTGAATACTGTTAAGTAAAACAAACAGTCATAAACATTGCCATCACATTAACAAAAATCTTACGTGGGCAAATTTTTTGGTTTAATGATAAAACCTGAACTGGTGAGTGGGTTTTAGGGAACTTGTTTTGTACCTACAACGAAGGTCCATGGTATGAATTATTCTTTTCCTGTTTATTTTTTTTTGCATGGCATGGCACAGTTATTCTTACTACAATACATTCTTAGTGCTGGACACACATTTTCTTTCTTCTGATGCGATAGTAAAAAAGGAAGTGAACCTATTGGCACCAACAGTACATGTTCATTATGTAATAGCCGTCAAATCTAAATTGAATTATCACACAGTCTGGCCGGTAATAATTGGAAGAATATAATTACAGTGAAGACTTGCTGCTCACCATGCGTATCATACAGTATGTGATTCTGCTTTATTGTGTTATCAAATATACCAGCTGTGAAAGCATCATGCATAGATAAAGGGGACTTTCAGTATCTGATGAAGCTCATGTAGTTTTAAAGATTGTGTTATTGATTTGCACGTCAAAAAACATCTATATGAATCAAATCAGCTGAAATCATATCCAATGTGAAGATTAATATAAATAAACACCTCTCATAGAGACTTGGGGTAAAATATTGAGTTTTGGTTAAACTTCATCCTTTTTCCATTTGCTCAGGAGCAAATTTTAAAAAATCCGCGACGTCAAACGTGTACGTGCCGTTCCAAAATGGTCCGATCAGCCGTTAGCCAAAGGTCGCGCAGGGGGATAGCCATTAACCAATCAGAGGGCTGCGCTGGTCTGGCTACGGTGCACAGTAACTGCGATTCGCATTTTGAGCAAAATTGAAACTCACAGAAAGAACAACATTCTGGTAACATGTCGTTATTAGTTTTTCTCATAAAACAACAAATTCATGACGTATGGATCTCAGACTTTCAACACACCATTTGTAAGTACTAAACTACCGTTTGGTATTGATAATGAAGGGAAGTAATGGACTTGCACATCCCTAACACAATCTTTAATGATGCTCATCAGATTGGATCACCATGATGCACAAAGATGTGATACAAGCCCTGAATATATTGGCTTGATTACCATAATTTTACTGTCAAATCATTCATGGTACTCTGGGGTGTCATTTCTCAAAATCTATCCACAATTCTCGATTTCTGCTCC
>JZLH01S0277469.1:0-12500 GCA_001188425.1 Eucidaris tribuloides
AGAATAGGTCGGACCGCGATTCCCTCGAAAATAATGAATAGCTCGTATATATTACAATAGATATATTCTATTGTATATAATACAATATATATATTCTATTGTGTTTAATAATACACTAACGCAGATTAAAATCGATATTTCAGTATCAAAGGAGTATAACAAAACTATAACGCAAATGTATATACATGTAGAACTCGGATCATTCACTGAAAGAAGCCTTTCTTGTTAATCATAAAAAGATTTCTGTTGAATTTATGATTTGATGCCATGGAAAACACGAAAAAAAATACCCCCAGTAGATACAAGTTTTTTTTTTTACACTGTTCCCGATTATTTTCATAACTACTATATAACTTTTTTTTCTCATTTATCTTGCATAATGAAAATGTGCTTGTCACATACAGAACAACTGAAATATGTTGTTGTTGTTTTTTATCCTAGGCTTGCCTAAGGGTGTCTTGTCGACAAATCGAAACATGATTGCGAATCACGCAGTAACATTTTCAACGTTCGATGTAAGTAGCTGGGGTAAATGTCTTGCTCTCTACCTAAACCTCTTCGTGTTTTTATTCCTTTATTTATTTGTTTGTTTGTTTGTTTGTTTGTTTGTTTGTTTGTTTGTTTGTTCATTTATTTGTTTGCGTATTTGTTTCCTTTTCTTGGGAAGGTAAATTGCTGGTATCTTTAACCTGTGGGCATGTTCATCCGCTTCCATCTTTCCCGAGCTACAGAAAATCACATTTCATCGATCTCGCCAACATGTCGTCTTTCTCAACGTGTGTGCCCTATTATTTCTATTCCACATCTTTTGCTGTGTTTGTTTGTTCGTTCGTTTTAGTTTGTTTCTCAGTTTGTTTGTTTGTTTGCCCTATATGCCCTATATATAAGTTTTCTTCCACGTCTATTGGTTTGTTCGTTCGTTGTTTGCTTGGTTGTTTGTTTTTGTCCTACTATACTCATTCTATTAATGCCTATTGTAAGTATCACCTGGGAAGAAATGTTGAAACTTAGCTTACGTACTGTTTTTTTACCTTTTCCTGCGTTCTGATCGGTAGAACTTAGAACTCAAAGAGCGTTATGCAAATGAACAAAATCATTTGCATTTATGCACAATCAGAACAAATTCCGTTGTGGCTGCAAATATCTATATTCACTCTAATGAATGATAATTGAATGCAGTTCACTTTTAATTTAGATTCAACCCCGGGATTCAACACTTTTTTTAAAGTTAATATTTATGTTTAATTAAAAGATGAAAACGAATAATGTGAAACAAAATTACATTACATAATGTTTCTCCTGCTTTTATAAATGTTACTGTATTTTATAGAATTTATGATGTATATTTTTCCATTCAAATCATTTAAAGCAAAAGTGATAAAATAGATTCAAATCAAATCAAATCGATCAAATCCCATGTATTTATACTTTTTGACACAACAAAGAAAGTACGTAGATTTAAGTTCTCAAATAAAATGTTAATGAATAATAAACTACATGTATTAAAAATTTAACAACACAGAATAGTATGTGTGCAATGAAATTTCAACATGCCACATTGCCATGTACCTTAAAGTTACACTCAAAACACTGTACACTGTAAAATACGGTAGATCTGAAACATACATGTATGCTTTGTACTGACTGAACTACACTTCCTACCGCAATAAAAGCATGCAGTTTAATATGTACGGTAGCACATGTGTCATGATTATCGTTTTTCTTTTTTTCAGAGAAATGCTATTGACGAAAATGATGTCACGATTTCGTATCTACCTCTGGCACACATATTTGAACGCGCTATGACGGTAATGTTAAAACGTATCATGTAGTTATTGCAGGGGCGGCGGAACGTATTTTCGTATGGGGGGGGGGCAAAGCCAAAAAAGGGCACTTATATGTCAAAAGGGGCATTGGGCGCACTCACATTATTTTCACCATCAGATTACGTTTTTGATTGAAGTAGGTATTTTTTCGCGGTAATGTAACTTGAGCCAAAGCTTTTTAAAGGGCATTGTTGATTGGGAAAACCTGAAATATATATCTACTCGGAAAATTTTGAAATTTTAGGTTGTGAAATTTGCTTTGTGGTCTATTGTGGGGCTAATTACAACTCTGAATTTTTTGAATTATAGCAAAACCCTTTTGAAGGGGATTTTATTATTTAAACATGAAATGAATATATATATTCCGCGAGTGAGCGTAGCGAGCGAGCGGTTTGTGAAAATTTGGAAATTTTAGGTTGTAAAATTCGCTTTGTGGTCTATTCTGGGGCCAATTGCAACTCTGAAGTACCCCATCTGCACGATAGTGCATCTAAATATACTTACACAGTCATAATGCACATTGTAAAATACGCAAAGTTCCGTTACAGAAAAAGGGGCATTGTTATCCTTAATAAGTGATTTTCTTTGTTGAAAAGAAGAAAAGGCAACCTTGGGATAGTTCTTTCACGAAAGACACCTTTTATCGCTTAAAAGCACATAAGATGTTATTACGATAAAAGATGGAAAGGGCCCAATTTTTGCCAACCAGAGGGCACTAAGGTGAGAGGCCAAATGCCCATTTTAAGTACATAACGTGCCTCTTTGTTGAACAAAGTCTCTTTACGACGTATCCCGACGGGGGCAAAATACTTGAACATAAAAACAATAACACAAATAAAAGAAAATCACCTTCAGTGACGACAGTGCCTATATTTCAAACCAGATTTCACTTCACTCAGTATGGGCAGGGGCCTACAAACCAAGAGAAGGCACATTTAACTTAGAGAAAAATGTTATTATTTATCTGTAAGTGAATTGAGGGGGGGGGTCGTGGGGCAAACAGTAGGAGGGCCTGATTTTGCTACCCCATGAGGGCATTAAGATGAGATGCCAAATGCCTTTTTTGCGCACAAAATGTCCGTTGAACATAATTTACCTAATTATGTCTTCTTTGTACTGTATGCTTGCCTCGTCAGGGGCAAAAAAGAAAGAAAATGAATGAAATAAGAAGAAAATAATATATGATAGATCACAAAAGAGATCACCTTCAGGAACGAAAATGCGTAGATTGAAAAAAGTGTGCCTTCAAAAGGGGCCACATGTTTATTTTTGAAAAAAGGGCATTTTTGTTTTCCTATCGGATTTTTTTTTTGGGGGGGGGGGCAAGTGCCCCTGTCCCTCACCCCCGGTTCCGCCGCCCCTGAGTTATTGTCTAGTCATTTCATTTCAATTTTGTGATCCACAAACGAAAAGCAGATTTTGCTTGATGACAAACCCTTGTTTATCAACTATGAAAAAAAGGCTCCATTGACACCATAAAGATCGGGGCTGCCTTTTTTCCGAAAAAAATAGGATTAATTGAATATTACTTTGATTAAAAACCGAGATACGAAAATTGGTCGTCTCTTTCGGCAAATATTGTTGGTTGATGCGAACGAGTCATTATCTTAATAACTGGACTCAGTTCCAATTCGAGACAAAGGAAAATGTAAATGTATTCGATTATAGTGATGGTATTAAAAATAACTTTTTCAACATAGGTGTTCAATGACAATTAAACAAAAATAGATAATAGGGAGAATTTATTTATCTCTCTGAACAATTTCCTTCATAATAAAAATACTTAACGGTAAGATGTAAGCGCGGCAACGTTTTTTCAAACATTTAAAAGATTTAAACACGGACATGATAGGAACTTTCCATACTGCTAATTTTGAAGTCCTCCGAAATTATCAGTTAAATCCCATTTTATACGTCTTTGAACGAGACTGTTTTCATAAGATTTATACCAGGTTTGTGATTTATTTCATTCAAGGTCAATGCCACTATCCATGGTGCTGGTGTTGGGTTTTACAGGGGAGATCCACTGATGCTATTGGATGACATGCAGACCCTTAAACCCACCATATTTTTGGGAGTACCCAAAGTATACAACAGAATATACCAACGAGTACGTACTGCATATTCATTTCCCTCTCATCTTTTTTTTTAAAGTATATACACTAGAAAAGATATCTCCGTAACCAATCAAGGCGTTCATTTCATGTTCGTTGCGTATCATTTTCTTTAATTATCTAAATGTTGTATTTCCCTCATTAGCTACTGGTCCTAAGATTTAAATAGATGTTCGTCTGTTTTAGCTCGACAAACCTGTATTCCAAACAAATCACCAGTCCGCTGGATTCTGTCGACTTTTTGGACAAATTAATCATTCTGTTTATTCTTTTTCGTCTTCTTCTTCTTCTTGTTTTTCCTTCTTCTTCTTCTTGTTCTTGTTCACGTTCTTCGTGTTCGTGTTCGTCTTCTTCTTCTTCTTCTTCTTCTTCTTCTTCTTCTTCTTCTTCTTCTTCTTCTTCTTCTTCTTCTTCTTGCTCTTCGCCGTCCTCCTCCTCTTTTTCTTTATCATATTTTGTAATAAACTTGCATCAATAATAATACTTTTTACCTTGAAAATATATAATGTAGTCGCCCATCATGAATCAAAGAAATGGTCTGCTAATTACAAGGGTTCATCAACATGCTTAACTGCAATAGTTTTGTTTGTTTGTTTGTTTGTTTGTTTGTTTTTTGCATTCGATTTTTTTCCCAGGTGACTTCGGCGTTAGAGAAAAGCAGCCCCCTGCGTCGAGGATTGTTCAATTTTGCGTTTAGTCAAAAGCTCAAGCTCCTCAAAAGGTAAATATCCTCCAATGTCGTATATTCATAGCGAAAATGTACTCAACCATTTAAAGTCTACAGGTGATCGGTTACTATATATTATTTCATGTTTGTAAAAAAATTCGTCTAATCTTTATTTTGGGTATGCGTGTTTGCTGAGTAAGTTTTAAGAGGATTTATCCCCGTTCAGTTTCTCACCCACTTAGGTTTTGGCTGGCAACCAACTGAACCTCCCACCAATAAATAGGTCTGTTATCAGGTTATCCTCTAAACCGTATATTTACTTATTTTTTAAAATGATTTTATCAATTGATTATTTGTTTATTATTTTTATTTACTTAATTATTCATGAATTAATCAATCAAGTATTTTATTTATTTATTTATTTATTTCATTTGTTTTATTTATTTATTCATTCATTCATTTATATATCTATTTATTTATTTATATTTATTTATTATTTATTTATACATTAGGTTATTTATTTACTTATTTAGTAATACAGAAAGTCCGAAGACTAAAATGTGATCAATGTAGAGTAAGGAAAGCTTTCACACTGCAGAATTTAGCAAAGCGAACTTACAAGAACAGAAATCAAATATTAATGAAATATAATACAATGACAGGAATATTGAGGCATGCTTTGTAATACACAATAATTTGAATTAAATTCTAAAATTAATTTCTGATTATCGATTATTGTTTTTGTTGGTTTCAAAAACCGTTTCAATACTGCATTTTATATCAGGAAAATTACATGTACTTGTAGTAAACGATAAAAAAGACATCATATAATAACTGAATTGGTCTGAAATTATGTAGTAATAGAAGAACGTGATTTGATATGAGGTATGTATTAAATGATACCAAGAAAAAAATCAATGTGTGTACTGTAAAAGTGATCCCTTCAACATTAACTTTATTTAACAGACGGTGATGAGTTTTTAATCAACGGCTGGACAATTGTATCGGAATAGTTATTATGAAATAAGAATATAATTAGAGAAACAAAAGACAACACCACACGTATTGCAAAATAATTTAATATTGTAACTATATACAGTGATATTTTCCGCAAAGAAAATTGTATTTTGTTTGTATTTCTGATTTCATTTCCGTTTCTATTGTTTCCAGTGGCAGGTTAACAAGAGAAACAATTTGGGACAAACTAGTCTTCAGAAAAATTCAGGTAAAGCTCAGTCATAGGGCTCTTAAACATTTTTGAAGTTAAGTAATTATTGTCACCCAGTCTCTCATTATTTCAACAAGAACAACAGTGATTATTATCACGATCGTGTTGTTAGTTCTAACCACTATCAGTAACAATTATAACCATGCGCAACGTTGAATTTAAAATGCTACCACAGTATGAATAAAGTTGATAACTTATTAATTTCTGTTAAATGCATGAAAAACTTTTTTCTCCGTGTGTGTAGGTGTGTGTGCGGTTGGGGGGGGGGGGGGGGGGGGTATGTCGACGTTGTGAGTGTGTGTTGTTGTGTGTGTGTGTGTGTGTGTGTGTGTGTGTGTGTGTGTGTGTGTGTGTGTGTGTGTGTGTGTGTGTGTGTGTGTGTGTGTGTGTGTGTGTGTGTGTGTGTGTGTGTGTGTGTGTGTGTGTGTGTGTGTGTGTGTGTGTGTGTGTGTGTGTGTGTGTGTGTGTGTGTGTGTGTGTGTGTGTGTGTGTGTGTGTGTGTGTGTGTGTGTGTGTGTGTGTGTGTGTGTGTGTGTGTGTGTGTGTGTGTGTGTGTGTGTGTGTGTCAAGCGCTTTCCCTAACGTTAGAAAAGGGGAAAATAATTTTGTTGTTGGGTTTAGGAGATTAATTTGCGAGGTTATTCTGTCAGTAGCCGCATCTGGTATTTGTATTGATTTATCTTAATGAATCGATTATTTGTAATCTTGATAAGCAAATGTCATTACTTGATCGATTTCTTTTCATCATTTATTAATGTGTTTTAATTCCCATTTATAACCGGAATGTTGAGTTTCTTCGACTTACATCGTTAAACTCATACTGATTTTTGCAACAACTAGTATTTCATTGATCTATCATAATTAATTACATAATCTTAATTAGAAAATGTAATCGTTAAATTATTTCTACACTCACATCCCTAAACTCAAAATAATTTCTACTAATAAAGTATAAAGTATAAAACATTCTAGCCTGTTTCACATGCGTTATTCGTTGGTTACCAGTTGAGGTGTCGTACCAGAATTGGTCCGACCGCCGTTAACGTCCGGGCACCCGGCAAATGGGCCCAAACATAATGTTCCCGGCAGAAGGGCCTTGACACTAAATTGTCTCTAACTTGAAAATTGTTGTTTTTTCACATAAATCAAAGTAGTGTGATATTTTTAAATCCTTATTTCAGTCTGTTACGTGCAAATATAAAATAAGGCA
Organism: Eucidaris tribuloides; assembly: GCA_001188425.1. Classification (NCBI taxonomy): domain Eukaryota; kingdom Metazoa; phylum Echinodermata; class Echinoidea; order Cidaroida; family Cidaridae; genus Eucidaris; species Eucidaris tribuloides. The sequence continues at coordinate 7,046 of JZLH01S0277469.1, forward strand.
ATATTTCTCAAATTCACAAAAAAAAAAAATACTGTTAAGGGCGAGGCCCTTCTGCTGGGAACATATGCTAGGACCTTTCTGCCGGACAACTGGCGTATTTACCTTTTCCCTTACGCAATCAATCTAGTATGGCTGGTAGTAAGACTAGTCACCATTAGAACTTGCTGGCGCGCTCGGCTGTGCCCTTTTTGTCCAGGCGGCAGCAAGAGGGGTCTGAAAATCAGACTTAAAGGTAAATGGCATGATTGGGGGTAGTCCTCAACTTGTGGTGAAACTATTCTGGAATCAAGTAAACTGTGCAAGATTCTACTGTGAAAATTTTGTAGTCAAAAGTTGACTCATTCTAAAATAACTTCCATCAGTATGCTTTGTGACAGACAAAGCTGCAGTGTAGCTTGCTATGGGCTCTATTTCTATCGGGGTTCGAGAAAAACAAAATGCTGTATGATCATGCTTGATTCGGCGTCAGTAAACAAATTTAAGATTAATCCTTCCAGCCAGGAGATACACTCCAGCTGGTGTATCCATTAGTATATCTTTCAACCTGTTTGGTTCGGGAGCCTTTTTAAAAATGTCTCCCAATTATGTCATTGCCTTTTAATATTCCTGTTCATTGCTTTTGAAGGATCTCCTTGGAGGAAGAATTACCCTCTCCCTGGTGGGAGGAGCTGCAGTCTCACCGGAAGTAGTCCAATTCTTCAAGGTTGTCCTTCCGGCTGATTGTGTGGTAAGTGGTCAACAGACCGGGGGGGGGGGTGCAACTGGAATTGTGGAACAGTCACGTAAAACAAGTCTCGTGTTGCGAGCAAACGAATTTTGGATAGGCCACAAATCTCGTGATGCGAGAAGACGAATTTTGGATAGGACAATAAAAAAATATATACACTCAAACATGTGTGTATTCTGCATCCGTGTTGTGAATGTGTGTGTGTGTGTGTGTGTGTGTGTGTGTGTGTGTGTGTGTGTGTGTGTGTGTGTGTGTGTGTGTGTGTGTGTGTCGTGTCGTCGTCGTGTCGTGTGTGTGTGTGTGTGTGTGTGTGTGTGTGTGTGTGTGTGTGTGTGTGTGTGTGTGTGTGTGTGTGTGTGTGTGTGTGTGTGTGTGTGTGTGTGTCTGTCTGTCTGTCTGTCTGTCTGTCTGTCTGTTTGTGTGTTTGTGTGGACACAACGGTGAACGTGCGTGTGCCTACCTGTGAGGGAGTGAGACTACAGAACGGAACGTCCTTGTAAATGGATGAAATGAGTATCATAATTTTGGGTTATAAAAAATGTCATCCTACTTATTTATTTGTTTCATGCTGTATTCCATTTGGACTAGTTTCCTTATGTACATGTATATGCATATTTAATAATTGACTGGGTATTGATTTATCGATGGATGGATGGAGAGATAAATGGATTGACGGATGAATCAATTAATTGAATGATGGATGGATGACTGATTGATTGAATAATTGATTGATTAATTAATTGATTGATTGATTGATTAATTGATTGATTGATTGATTGATTGACTGATTGATTGATTGATTGATTGATTGATTGATTGATTGATTGATTGATTGATTGATTGATTGATTGATTGATTGATTGATTGATATGCTTATTTACATTCATATTAACTCGTTTTTTCGGCTTATGCATTTCATTCTATCAGGTAATGGAGGGATATGGACAGACGGAAGTCTCGGGCTGTATCTCTCACATCCTACCCCATGAGGTCACGTTTGGTCACGTGGGCGTACCAGGAGGCGATATGCAAATCAAGCTGGTCGATGTTCCTGAGCTGGATTACTACTCCGAGAATGATCAAGGAGAGGTAAATTGAAGTATATTTCACTGAATTAACAAACATACGAGAAATAAAAACCCAGAGATAAAAACAAAATAAAAGGAATGATTGATAACAAGAAGAAGAAAGACGTGGAATAAAGAGGAGGGAGGGAAAGGAAGAAGAAGAGGGAGGAGAGAAGAAGAAGAAGGAAGAAGAGAAAGAGGAGGGGTGGGGGAACGGGGGGGGGAGCACTTGCCCCCCAAAATGTCAGATATGAAAAAATGCCCGCTTTTCAATATGAAATGTGCCCTTTGTGAAGTCACACTTTCTTAATCTACGCATTTTCGTGCCTGAAAATGATTCTCTTTTAATGTTGTCTATTATACATGTATATTATGTTATATATTCTTCTTTTTTGCCCCTATTGGGGCACGTATACAGAACAGAGAAGACATAATTGGGTAAATTACAGTGTATGTTCAACGAACATTTTGTGCCTAAAAAGGGCATTTGGCACCTCATCTTAACCCTATATTAACCCTCGACGAACTTTGCGACCATGCCGCCGCGCCGTGAAATTTTTTGATCGCGTCGTTCACTGACTTTTTGCTTTCAAGTCTTGCGCATGCATCTTTTGAGACTATTTTCGCGAAAATCGGACGTACCGTTACGACGCTGCGCGACTTTTTATACTTGCATGTCAACCCCAAAATCGCTCAAAACGTGATTTTCTGTACAAAATCAATGGAAATTGTGTTTTCAGCCAAAAATCATAAATGTATGATTATTTTTGCTTTTACTGGTTGAAAATGATATGAATTAATTTTATGCTGTTTATGATTGCAAAAGTGTCCCCAACAAATTTCATCGAAAAAAACAATAGAAAACAGAAGGTCAAAAACAAAGAAATACATAAGAAATTCACAAAACAATAAAATACATAAGAAATTAATTCCAATTCGGCAAATTTTTTTGTAGATAATTGTGAGAAATGTCGGAATGAATATCTTCTCCAAAAATTAGTATTCTACTAGCTATTGTAAGTGAGTTATAGGCGAAAACATAATTTCATGCACTTATTTGCATAATTTCTTACTTAAAAAATAAAAGGAATAATTTTTTTTTTGAAAATTTTACTATACAGTCGTGTACTTTACATCCGGCTCTATGCGCATGCAAATTTTCGCGGCGATCGCACTATCGGCGGCCGAGATCTGAAAGGGGGGTCAAATCCGGGGGTCAAATTGACCCCCCCCCCGGTAAAAACCAGGTCTGAAATAGCCCAGTTAAAATAGGGTTAATGCCCTCATGGGGTAGCAAAATTAGGCCCCATACTGTTTGCCCCACTACCCCCATAGGTAAATATAATGCCATTTTTAAAAGTTGAATTCTATCCTATGTATTTTTGCCCTTGACAGGGCACGTCGTAGAGTGAAGAAAATACTTTGTTCAACGAAGAGGCACATTATGTGCCTAAAGGGGGCATTTGGCCCCTCACCTTACAGCCCTCAGGGGAGACAAAAATTGGGCCCTCTTCATGTTTTTCCTTGATAACATGGTATAATCTATATAATCTATGAAGTATATAGTGCAGATGGGGTACTTGGTAGCAGTTACTACTAAAAAAATCGGACATGTTATAATGCTCAGAGTCACACTTTATTAAAAACACAATTTTGCTGTGTATTTATTTTATAATGTTTCTCTAAATCGAGATCTATTGTAAAAAACAACAACAACACTTATGTGTAATGGACATTAAATAAGAACTATAAACCAATGAAGACGAAAGTTTTACGATTGAGGGTTTCATATTTTCTCCAAAAACCGCTGCGTACTCCAAACAAAATTAATTAATATGTGTCAGCACACTAATTATTATAAAATGAAGATAAAATGAAATATTTTCAAAGAGAATTTACATTCGTCTTATGTTCATATTGATACTACGTGTTTTTTATGATGGCATCTCTGCCCTCCAAAAAAGTGTTTGCTCATTGATTCCTATAGATCCGTTTGATCTATGTTCTTCATCTTTTTAACATACAACAACAAATTCAATTTGAAATTAGCGCAAGTTTTAAAGCGAGTTTTAAAACCTAAAATTTCAATTTTTTTCCCAAACAGCTCGCTCGCTACGCTCGCTCGCGGAGTAGATAGATGTATACATTTTATGTTTTAATAATCAGAAATCCCTTTCAAAACGGTTTCGCTCAAATTAGATTACCGCGAAAAAACAGCTACTTCAAAGCAGAAACGTATATCTAATGGTGAAAATATCTGGATGCGCCCAATGCCCCTTTGACATATAAGTGCCCATTTTTTGGTTCCCCCCCCCCCCCGAAAATACGTTCCGCCGCCCATGAGGAGAAGAAAAAGAAGGAGGAGGGGGAGGAGGAGAATTATAGGAAAAGAAATTTATGGAAAATTATGTATGTCCATTATTATCAATCATTAATCCAGATTTGCGTTCGAGGGAGTAACGTCTTCGCGGGTTACTTCAAAGATCCCGTGAAAACAAAGGAGACAATCGATGAAGATGGCTGGATGCACACGGGCGACGTTGGACAATGGAATCCTGTGAGTTGATCAAAAAGGGACAATTCCTACCAAGTTTGATGGAAATCCACACATTTTAGGAGAGTTTGAAAAAATTCAGTTTTTCCCCATTTAGTTCATCCTCATCCAAGTTAAAGGCAAAATTTAATATGTCCAGTTCAAAAACATCTAATTTACATAATTCTTCATGGTATCATTGTCTCATAAAATGTCTAAAATGAACCCCTTAGATCAGATATTAAAGTTTAATTTTTTTTTAATTGATAGATCGGCAATGTAAATTTGTGTCTTTAAAACTTTAATCCCTCTCAGATGCTAAGCAGGTCCTGTTAGATTAAATTTTCATACACTACCTCCTTTCTATGGAACAACTTACCCCTTCACATACGCAATACTGGAACAGTGAACATTTTCAAAACTTTGTTAAAAACTCATTTATTTCAGCTTGCCTACCTATAATGTTCACATTTACATTTTGTACATTATCTGTTTTCGTGTTATCTTGTTATTTGTTACTTTGAATTTGCCTGTATAATTATGTATTGCTTTTTGAGTATCTCTTTCAGCGCATAGAGGCTTTAGCAATTTGCGCTATATAAATATCTTGTATTATTATTATTATTATTTATCATGAATCCTACCCAGTTTGATTAAAATTTGTTCAAAGGTTAAGGATAAGCAACCAAATACTTTTGCGACCGAAAAGTTTCTGAGCTTACAGATTACTTTATTCACACAAACAAACTTCACATAACCTTACCATTGTCGATTAAAGGTACAAACTTGAACTCAATAAAAAGTAGCTCCCTCCTTTTTCAAAATACCGTAACTTTTTAACGAAGCAAGTGTGAGCAAAATAATTTGGCAAGATTACACTCATCGACTAAGTTCCGTCAAGGCATACATGAGTGAGCGTGCATGAGTACAAAATTGTCACTTATCAATAGTCACAGGAGTCATTTCTTATGCAAAAATTACATTAAATAATACTATTTTTTAAAATTTAATTTCGTACAAAATGTAGAAATACATTTTGCTGATATATATCCGATTTCAATTTTTTTTCAGTAAACTTAATGGATTCTACAAGTTCAACATTTTGGAAGAATGCCAATTTTTAAGTTG
>JZLH01S0277480.1:21087-44007 GCA_001188425.1 Eucidaris tribuloides
ATTGCATGATTACTTTGACAAGTATCTTAACTATACATGCACCATAACTGAAGTATGGTAACAAACTATCTGTCTATAATATATTCATCAATCTATTTGTCAATATTTTGTATCTATGTTTGTATCATTTTTCTACCTGTTAATATATCAATCTGTCAATCAATCAATCAATAAATCAATCAATCAATCAATCAATCAATCAATCAATCAATCAATCAAGTCCATCTATCTATCTATCCATCTATCTTTCCATCTATCTACAATATGTCTATCTATCTATCTATCTATCTATCTATCTATCTATCTATCTATCTATCTATCTATCTATCTAAGTATGCAGGGTTAAACTTATCAGAGACAGGGTCATAATGCGTCGAAATGATATATAATTGTTTTTAACAGGGATTCTTCAACACCGTTCGAAGTGAATTAGCTGATAGTAACATCAGCGTGACGATGGTGTGTCCAGGACCTGTGATATCGAGTGTAGTCGAGAATGCTATTAGAGAAGATCTCACTAAGGTAAAAATGGCTGAAATCAAACGTTGTTATAAGGAAGAGAGATTAACAAATAAAATAATAACATAAGTGTATTTCTCTCTTCCTCCAGTTCTGCTTTTAAGAGCCACCCCCCCCCCCAAAAAAAAATGGGGAAAGGTGGGGGATAAGCTGACTTTCACACGTTACAAAACATTTTTGGGGAAAATTTTGCGGGTTTTCGCCGAGCTGAAACAAGTAGTTTTTTTTTCGAGAGAAAAAAAGTTCTTTAGGTGTTAGCCGTGGAAAAACAACCCCTTTGAACAACATTTCGGTCAGCGTAAGTTAAAGTTGCTGATGTAAGACGTACATGGAGTAACGATCAGTTTCTCATTCATATTCAATGATAAAAAACTTTAGTAACAATGAAAGTAACGTTGTATTATTTGTATATTTCTTTTTCACAATAAGATACTTTCAATTCGCTACTAAATAAGTGTAGACTCCTGCGTTACCCATGAGAGTCCTGTTCTACCGCTTTGGATGTATTGGCCCCAAAACTCTCGTGCTTAAAGACATAAGTTAACAATGGCCACAGTTTAAAAAGTCTGAGCGCTCATAATCCTCCATGCTGTAAGTGTCTTTGATATAAAGGTCTAAAAATTGTACTTCAAAGTGATTATTCAATGCTTTAAAACAGTAAAAAAAAATCTACAGTATCTATTGTGACCATCTCCTGACCTTGTCTATTTACACCTTAGACTATAGGTCTGACTGTTTTATACTCGGGCTGAGTAATAAATCAGGAGGGAATGTTTACTGAGGCATGCCATGCCAGTGGCAGCATAACTTTCCAAACTTTTGTATGCTAGGATGTTTATTTGTCCATTTTAGCACTACTATGTAGCTCAGATATCAAAGTTTGACTTTTTTTTTAAATTGAAGTTCCACAATGTTAGCTTGTGTCTTTCCCAGACGGCGTGATTACCCGGTTGTGTTCCCTTTGCATTCATTCAAGTCTCCAGTTGGCCAAGGCTTCCAGGCCGGGAGAATCTCTGGTGTGGGTGATGTTTAGGTTAAGAGTTTCTGATTCATACGGAAGCACCCAAGTGTCATTCGATTTGACGAGATAGCGAGATATTTGAATTAATCGCTTTATCATGTCGACTTATCAACATTGTAAGTGGACTTGGCAAGATAACTTATGTCGCCATGACGACATGTAACTTTTTAGAAGTCGACTTGGCAAGATAGCTTATGTCGCCATGACGACATGTAACCTTTAAGAAGTTGACTTGGCAAGATAATTTTTGTCGCCATGCCGACTTACAAAGTTGGTAATTCGACATGACAAGGCAAATAAATCGACTTGACAAGATGAAATATCTTGCCATCTCGTCAAGTTGAATGACACGTACAGGTGCTTCAGTAGTAACCTGTATTTGGGGGACTAAATTTCAAATCTCTGCTTTAATTAATTCTAGCCACCATGGATCCCAAAAGACGGCATGACCGACCGTAGCCCCCGAGTCATGATGAAAACGGAACGATGCGCCAGACTTATAATGGTTGCTATGGCAAACGGACTTCATGAAGTCTGGATCTCTAGACAGCCGGTGCTGATGTTATTCTACATCGCTCAGTATATGCCCTCTCTCGCCATAAAGTATGTATACAATTCTGCCCTTCCTTGGCAAAAGGAGCAAGTGGCAAAGTGTCATTTCTCATAACTGAGCGATTGTGTTTGTGTCTGTCTGTATTGGCAATGATGCAATTTCACGGCCTTTTGACTTAAACATCTTTCAAAAAAAACATGTTATGATTATTTATTTTTGCCTGAAGGTACAGCATGCTTAAGGAGGTTCAGAAACATTAATAACTCAAAATTGAGTGATGTGTCAATTGATTTATTTTGTGTGCCAAAGTAGGACAGAATAATGATTAAGGTTAATACTTCGTAATAATTTCATTAATCTTAAAGACCATCTGATCGCTCTTGGAAACATTATAAAGGCCAAAGGAATGACAAATATTTTAAAGAGTAAAGCCGTTCACTAAAAAAATACATACGTAATAAAATTAGGCACAATTCACGAGGCTTTCGACTACTGACGTGGCTCATTCTGGTGTTACATGATCGAAAAGAATGTACATACAAATAGAATTGATTAAATAAACTTAATAGCTGATCAAAATTGGGGTAATATAACAAGGAACCAAATACATCATTCACGACAAGTCCCATCAATCCATCAGTAAGGTAGCCATGTTCGTCCGAGAAGCCATCACGCCGGATACTTATCCTTCCCTTTTGAATAGGGTTTGACAGGTTAATCTTACCACACTGCCATTTCTCCATCTGTCGGGGATATGATGATCTACAGCCTTTCATCTTCTCGGCCGCGACAACTGCCCAAGGTCGAATGCCACTCAATCGTATATCGCATTATACTTTGAAATTACGATTTTGCTAAATTATTACTAAGAAATTGAGTCCCTATAAGAACATCATATCAGCTGGTGATGTGAGCAGATACAATCAAGTGTTACCAATCTTATGCTAGTGGTGCTTAAAGTATTTATGAACACGAAATCTTGTCAATCTCTGTAAAGTCTCGTTCCTCTTCTATTGTCTTGAGAAAATATCCATGGTTATTACAGTAAACGATCTTCGAACAATGACTCTCTAATCGTTTGACCCTCCTCAGTCTCAATTATATCATCATATCGATATTGATTTATGATCCTGATAAGCATTCAAAATAGCGCTTATTTGAACGATATGATTCAACATTTGGATGCTATGTTTATGAACTTGACAGGGAAACCTATAATATCAATAATAATAATAATCATAATAATAATAATCATCATCATCATAATAATAATAATAATAATAATAATAATAATAATAATACAACTACTACTACTACTACTACTACTACTACTACTAATAATAATAATAATATTACTAATACTATTATTATTATTACTACTACTACTACTACTACTACTACTACTACTAAACACTGTTGAGTGCTGAGTTAGCCTTAAAGTTGTGTTATCCTACCAGCACTTATGTCGGTATAAATATGTACATGTATTTGGTTGCAGGGTAGCTGTTCACTGCAGCAGGATCCGGGTGAAAGAATACAGAGAGTCACGGGTAAGCCAATCACAAATGGCGTAGCCGGGATTTTTTTTATCAAGGGGTGGGGCATTACTTCTACGTGGGAAAGGGATATTGGGGAATTGAAGGGCTAAAACCTGAAAAGGTCTTCACGTCTTTATGTGAGGGGAGGTCAAAGTTGAACAAATACATACAAATCTCTCTATCTCTAACATCTATACAGTGCGTCTCAAAAAAAACCTTTACACTTCTAAAATGGCCCCCAAATAAAAAATATTTCGAATTTTTGACAAATTTGTATATGGAAAGCTGAAAGTCTCTTCTTTCATATGACACCAAAAAGTTGGAAATTGTGTTATGCTTGAGTGAGAACTGCCGCCTTTTGTAAAGGACATGAAGTGGGGTGGTGGAGAAAGGGAGTGGTGGGGGTGGGGGTGTGGGGTGATGGGATGTGGGGAGGGTGGTGTGGGGTGGTGTGGATGTGGGTAGGGGTGGTGTATTAGAATTACCTAAACCCTCACCCTACCATCCCATGCACCCCCACCACTCCCACCACCCCCATACCCACCCCACCTCCACCACTCCGTTTCTCCACCACCCCACTTCCCCTTCACCGCAATACGGTAGTCTTTCATGTTATCAGTCAGTAAGATTTTTAATTTACATATCCCAATCCCCAGCTTCACACATAATCAAAAAGAGCTTGTGTCTTTCATTACATTGGATAGCCGCAATTTTCATGTCCCTTACAAAAGGTGGCAGTGCTCACTCAAGCATAAAACAATTTCAGACTTTTTGGTATCAAATGAAAGAAGAGACGTTCAGCTTGCCACAAATTGAAAATTTTTCCCAAAATTCGAAATATTTCATTTGGGGGCCATTTCAAAAGTGTAAAGTTTTTTTTTTTGAGACACACTGTATTTCCTGAACTAATGAACGTTTAGACTATGTTGTTTCCACTGGAGTCCAGAGTCTCGACCCTTCCTTAGTACTGGTTTGCATTCTTTGGGGCTCGAATCATTTCAAGTGCCACTGATATTTGTCCAGCGTTGGCGGATTTTATTCAAGTGATTTATCTCATCGATTTGAATAATTTGATTTGTTTTTACAATTGTTGGTTAACAAAAATTGAAGGTCTAAGTGTTGGAAATGATGGATTAATCCACAATGTATAAAAATTAACCCTCTTTTACACGCACGGAGAATGGGGCCAATGTTTTATCTGATTAGGTAAAAACGCTTTAAATGACATAAAAATCGATTTAAATCAAATATAGCCAAATAAAAAATGCCACTCTTGATGCAGCTAGATTTTAGATTCATTTGTCATTTGTCATTTGTGGGAACATTATCCCAGACTCTCCCGTCCCCGATAATAAAGTGGTCTTTGGACCAATTATTACATGGTTGATACGAAATAATAGTATATGCTCAGTAAATAGCCAACTAACTTTTCACAAATAAGATAACCAGCTAAACACTATCAATACCACACAGTCTTGAAGTTTTTTTTTCTTATTTTTATTATATTGTCAATTTCTTTCCTATAATTAACATGTCACCCTGTTGCTGTATTTCATTTCTATACAGAATGAATCATACAATGTACCTGCTTATTGAAATGCCGCCCATGTCAGCACAGCCAGGAAAGGATGGAGTTGCTGTGGACGGGTCGTCGTGAGCTCTGGTCTCATGGAATATAAACGTTTTGAATTTACCGACTTCGAATTCTATCAGAGGTTTATCCTATTATTCGGTATGGAATGATTAATTATTGTATTCTGCAATCAAATCAAAGGTCATTACTTGATACAGTGGAATCCCGTCATAAAGAGGTCGGATAAACAAAACCCTCTTTATGACAAGATGATTTTGCAGGTCCCAACTCGTTTCTCTGTTTTTGCACCCTGATATAATGAGAGACCTGATATAACCAGGTAATTAACCTGGTTGTTAGGTCCTCGTTATAACGAGGTTCCCCTGTATTTGCTACTGTACCTTGCAATTTAAGCATTTACAGTGAGAGGTGAGAAAATTGCGAGGTACAAAGTGGAAGAAATACTAAAAGAGGTATGGGATTTCTTGGTAATAACCAGGCAGAATTGGCGAAGTAGGCACCCTTCGGCAGCGAATCATTCCGATTTTGTTTGCGTTTAAGGAAAATACATGCTTGTATTTTGAGGTTTATGATTTTGTTATTGTTTAGAACTTACCCTAGAGCTGAAGTGGAATGAATAAATGCATTTTATGACTGATTCATTTTTGCTTTTACTTACGTTTATTTGTGAATTGATATGACATTGAAATGTATAAGACTAGGTAATCATACTCTGTGTAAATGACTAATTACAGGATTTTTGCACAGATTTTATTTTTGTAGTATTATCAGAACTGAACAATTTATTTTCTTTTCATTGTTGTTGTACAGCTTTGTCAAATCATCTTCAGTCTACACAAATCAATGTTTCACAACATCACCTTCCAAACAATTCACTTACAACAACAATTCCCTCACAATAATGATAAATACACTACAATTAAGACACCGATTTTTACCACAATACATATTTTAATAGATTTTACAGTTTCCATATGTGTGACTGTTCAAGTTAGAATTGCAAACACTGTGTTGCAAATAGCCATCAAGGTGAATTTTAAAATGTACACTCATACATAACATATACACATAAAAACATACTTGTAAGATGGAAACATATCTGGAAATGAACAGTAATTCAGCACTTTGTATAGTTTAGAGTACAAATAGTCTTTGCATAAAAAAAGTATGTACGGATAAGCACAAGCACACATCACTAAGTACTGATAATGTGTTTTCAATACAAGACAATGTATTTTGCATACAGAACACAACAAATATGTTACACTATTTTTCCCCACAAGAAAAGGGACACTATCGAGGGAGTTGTGCTAGATAGAATACAAACAAAGACCACCTTCACACTCACAAAATAAGAGTGATGTTTTGGGGATGACTCTTAATAAGAACACTCAAACACGAGTATGAAGATAAAACCATACCACGAAGAATTCACTTTGGTGCTTCCCTGGACTACCTTGAAGACTTAGTTCAACATTTAAGGAAGATGTAGCCGGCAACTAACAGGAATAAGTTAAGAAAGATTTGGGGGTAATTGTCCGTTCTTGCCAACCAATCAGATTGCACGTGCACTGGCCTTGAGCTGACCTGATGTTACTGATACATGCCGCCCGACGCATGTTCATTGTGCTGTATTAATCAATGCACTTTTTGAATCAATAAGCCCCTCCCCCTGAAGCTGTTTCTGTGGTGTTCTTCTACGGAGAAATTTCACACAGATGTAAAATTAACAGAAATTTATTAATTGATAGGGCCTTGCTGAGGTTGTGTGTCACACAGTACCCCATATTTAGGCTTTTTTTTATCACCATGTACCATAATTCTCAGAATACTCACAATGTCATTTTTTTCTTAACTTATTCCTTTTACTTGCCGGCTACATCTTCCTTTAAAGATTGAATGTCACATTGCTCTTATCTACAGTGAATCACAGCACAGGCATTCTAATGTCAGTCTTATATCAATGTATTCAAATTCATGAATGTTTCCTCTCTGAGGACCTATGTAGTCAATTTTGTCATAAACCTGTTCCCATCAATTACGCTTCAAGTTTTGTAGTAGGCATTGTGGCCTAGTGATAAGACCCTGGATTCTAATGTGAGAGACTCATAGTTCAAGTCCATATCAGGGCATTTACGTCCTTGCGTAGACACTCTTATGCGCATTGCAACCTTCAATTGCAAAAAAAGAGTGTATATATTATGATTGATCAAAAGACTGCTACTGTGGTACACTTCCATTTCTTGTCACATTTTTTGCATTTACACTCTTGCGTGGTTTACACGAGACACCCTCTCCACTGCACATACATTGCATGTTGGGGATGCACATAGTAATGAAAACATCATATATACAGTACACTCTCGTTATAAAGAACACTGATATAACAAAATTTCATTACAAAGAAGTAAAATTTCTGGTCCCATATCTTGGATTTCCTTTGCATTCTATTGTTTTTACAACCCTGATATAAAGAAATTATATAAAGAAAAGAACAAATTTCATGGGTCCAAAGGACTTCTTTATAACGAGAGTGCACTGTACATGTATTTGAAACTGCCTGCAAGCTATCTGTGTAACATTACTGTTGTAATAGGTGCACAAGAATTTGACAGGCATAAACAATGAAATGCGTGTTTCAAGTATCTAGTAACTACACTTTCAGGAATGATTTTGCATAGGCTTAATAACCTACACACAACAGAAATGTACCATGCCATGCTGGTTGGACCACATCACCCAGGTAGTGTGGGGGGCAGTACATAAAACTGACCAAGGATCCGCTCCATGGGCTACAACTGGAGTTGAAGTTGGGCCAACCTCAAAACATAACCAACTCCTACTCCAACTCCAGCTCTAACTGGTCACTGATACGAAGTAATTAACAAAATTTAAATTTCCTCCAGAGGAAGCAGTCAACAAATTTTCATCTATACACATTTGTTTACAGATTTTCCCAAAATAGGACCTTGTCAAATATTTGCTTTTTCAGTAATTAGACACAAAATAAAACTATTGAAATAATGAATTCTTCTTGCTTGCTCTTTTAGTTTAATTAAGAAAAGAGTCTAGCCTTGGATTTCATAGTCTAAACTTCATACATTCATTTTACTTTTAAAATCGTTAAATGCATTAAATTGTGTCAGTTTGACTTTAAAGTAATGTACATAACAGAAGCAAATGGATGAGGATTACAAATTAACTATAGTTGAACTTGCATGTGAAAGTTCTCTTAATGTCCATAATTAGTATCATTACTGATGCTGGTAAATATGGACCGATATGACAAGTGTATTTTCATTGTAGTTTTATACATTTGCAAAGCATACATTCTATAAACCTTTATGATCTATAAAAATAAAATGAATGCTTGCCACATGCACATTCCAATCCATACTCTTGTAGGTGAACCCATAGCAGATAACAATAGTTAGGGCTGGTACATAGCAGACCTAGAATTTGGATCTCATCTTAGAGCTGACAATTTCCAAGTGCTTTCAACTTTCGAGAAGCAACATCAGCTCTAAATATCAAAATAGGTGCAATGTCACTATTGGTAATTTGCGCTGATCTAGTCTTGTGATACTGCCCCCATGGGGAACATTGCAGTAAAATGCATTCTGGCACTAGTTCAGTTAACATCAGTTCTATTCTATAACCTATCATAATCCTGTTATAAAATTTCATCATCAACATTTGTTTATGCAATTTGAAACTACATGTCTAACTTATAATTTGTTTAGTTATTAAGATCTTACACTAGTACCTGAAAAGAATGAATACACTTGTCATATTTTATCTTAATATCATTTTTTCTTCAGCTATCCATGATTGCCTTCTCAGCTTATATGATTCTACGTACATCTCATATACAAATAACTTCATACAAAAATGTTAACACAAATTTCAAATATTAAAATATATTCAAATTTGTAACTATATATAACACTGGATACTAATAAATATAGCATATTTGCATCAATTTTTTACACAATCTATAAATTTTTATACAAATTTGTTAGAAAGTTTTTTTTATTCATTGTCTTTTAAAAAAAAATCCCTTCAGGACTCTGATTTATCAGCATAATATGTCATTACCATGGCAACACAGTTTCTGACACATTTGAAAAATGTGTCTTGCTTACATTCACCTAAAGAGCAATCTGTGCCAAATTTCATGAGCATTGCTTGAAATATCAGGAAATAGTTCAGTCCGTAATATTCTCTCCTGATTTATCGCCATTATGCCATTACCATGGCAATGCAGTTTCTGACACATTAAAAAAAAAATGTGTCTTGGACATCTCCACCCCAAGACCAATGTGGGTACCAAATTTCATGAACATTACTTAAAAACTGAGGAAGTAGTTTGATCCAAAAGATTTACAATGGCCTACCTGCCCGCTCGATCAAAAGACCGACTGCACACTGTTTGGCGGGGGTAAAATATCTACTGGTGATACTTTTATTCAAATGAAAAGGCAACTATGTTTTCTGGTTATGTTACTAACTATCCATTTACTTAAGAAAGAGAACATTCAATATTGATCATGAAGCAGAATGGTGTAAACACCAAGTTACATCCAGATAATGTCACAAAAATTCCTAACACTAATATGTACACCATAATCACAACAATACCACTCAGAATATTCAGCACTTTTGATCTATGTCAGCCTTGGACGGAAATGCTTGTGCAGGATGCATACGATTGCACTTGACAATGAATAGTTAGTTTGTCCATCCTCCAACCCCCACCCCCTTCAACCCGACTCAATATGACTTTTGATAAGATTTAATTCAATTCTTGTTGTTGCCCAACTTCTCTCTCTCTCTCTCCCTATTTTACTATTTTGTTTTTGTTTTACATTTTCTTGTTGTAGGTGGATTAAAGTACTACTTTTGCCATTCTTTATGTGATGACATAAATGGTACCCTGAGGTACCAAAGAGAAAGCGGTGTACCCTGGATTTAATACCAGACTTCTAAACATAATTTTTGTACTGTGATTTACAATGATCAAATGCAAAATGTTCAAATATTAAATGGTCTTCTCAAAAATACCAACTTCAACATCACTTTCTCTTGACTCTTTCTCAACTTATGTCCATATGTGTTGCACTGGTTCAACACCTGAATCATTAATATACAATTGAACCTCTAATTGACACAAGAGGGGGCTTACACGACGTGGTACCTCGAGGAACTATGTGTACATCATGTAGTGACTTAGCTTCTGTACAAGGCTTGGACTGCATGATGGGTAAAGGGATCACCTTTCTTTTGTGCAGCCACACCTGTGGGTTCTCCTGATGAACCACTCCCCTAGCAAGTCATTTCTGTCAGTGGATGAATCTTGGTCTTGTCATTAAGCCTGTGACATACCTCTTTAAGAGTAATGTGGCCAGCTCTGGCAATTTTTTGTTTAAGGGATTTGAATCCTGAACCTTTCAACCCACAGTACAATGTCATGACCACTAAACCATGGGTACCAGCATTTCTGCTTAATGTCATCTAGACCTTCCCATTGAGTCTATGACATACCTCTTAAAAGGTTGTGGCCAGCTTTGGTAATTTTATATTTGTGGGATATGAACTCGGAACCTTCCAATTCACAGCTCACAGTCATGACCACTAAACCATGGGTACCAGCATTTCTGCTTAACCCTATTTTAACTGGGCTATTTCAGACCAGGTTTTTACTGGGGGGGGGGTCAATTTGACCCCCCCCCCTTTCAGATCTCGACCGCCAATCGCGCAATCGCCGCGAAAATTTGCGTGTACATAGAGCCGGATGTAAACTACACGACTGTATAGTAAAATTTCACAAAAAATAATTTTTGTATTTTTAAGTAATTAATTTTGCAAATAAGTGCATAAAATTATGTTTTCGCCTGTAACTCACTTACAATAGCTAGTAGAATACTAATTTTTGGTAAAAATATTCATTCTGATATTTCTCACAATTATCTACAAAAAAAATTGCCGAATTGGAATTAATTTCTTATGTATTTTATTGTTTTGGGAATTTCTTATGTATTTCTTTGTTTTTTTCGACCTTTTCTTTTCTATTGTTTATTCGATGAAATTTGTTGGGGTCACTTTTGCAATCATAAACGGTATAAAATTAATTCATTTCAACCAGTAAAAGCAAACATAATCATACATTTATGATTTTTGGCTGAAAACACAATTTCCATTGATTTTGTACACGAAATCCCGTTTTTGAGCAGTTTTGGGGTTGACATGCAGGTATAAAAAGTCGTGCAGCGTCGTAACGGTACGTCCGATTTTCACGAAAATCAAAAAATTTTGCGCGGCAGCATGGTCGTGAAATTCGTCGAGATAGGGTTAATGTCATGTAGACCTTCCCATTGATTCTGTGACATACGTGTTAACATTGTTCGTACACTTAAATATTTTTAAACTTCCTTGACTGTCTAGAGCAGAAAACCTCCATAGCAGTTTTTAACATTTTTAAAGCATGTAAAAGTACATCATCACAATACTACTAAGCTCCCAATCAAGGGTTATTTAAAAAAAATCTGAAATAAATTATTTTCTCTGATTTCCAGAAGAAATTACTGAATTCCATGACTTACATGACTTTTTGCTTCTGACAAAAGTATTTTCAAATTCCCCAACTTTCCAAAAATTCCCTGACCCGTACAAACCCGGTGTTAAAAAAGTTGTTTCTGCCTCTGACAAATTTCCAGAAATTTTGTGGGATCTGAACTCTGAACCTTCAAATCCACAGTTCAGTCATGACCACTGAGCCATTGCTTTCAGCATATCTGTTCCAGTGTGTTTACCAGGTTGGGATACTAAGGGGTGGTGAGGCGTAGACGGGATATCCCAGTGGCGGATCGGCCGCTTGTATGGTCAGGTTTCGTAGAATGACGGGGTGGGCCTGGATGCTGTAGCGTTCTTCGTCGTCGTTGGTGAAGTACAGCAGCTCCAGAGACAGGGACGACCACAGCGATCGCACCACCTCAGGATTGAGGCGTCCGATATGAACCATCACCGGTTGCCTGCTGAGGACACGACCGTTGTATGTATTCTATGGGGTAGACAGAGGAAGATGTATGTGCAAGCTATAATTTATTTAGTTCACTATCATAATATAGTATGAACTCCACCCAAGTTTGATTGACATTCCATCAGTGTTTCTAAAGTTTCTGTGGTAACAAGAGAAAAATGGACAGATACAGATGGATGGGCAGATGTATGGACAGATTGATGGATGAACAGACAAAATGATACACAACCAGAAAATACAATGCCATGGGCATCTTTGAAATGGATGCATAAAACTCACTTAACCCAATGGAGATGATTTCATTTCAATATAACACATATTCTCCATATCTTGTTCTTAATTAACAATGGGTTAACATAAGTGTTAAAGAATATCATACCTATTTATCAAGAATTTCAATATATACAAGTTGATTTTTTTTTCATATTAATTCTTTCTTTGCCAAGTTTATACAAATTTCTACAGACCTATATGTGGAAAGTGACGAGAATAAATGGGGTTACCAAATCCATCTTAATCTTGCTAGCAGAACAATACTCTCAAAGGTAGTGATGCAATCCTGTTCGACCGTGTTAATAATCTAAGCATCAACCAAATTTCTCAGGATTACCTCACAAATGAAGAGTTAATATATCAATAAATTTCTTTTTCACAAAATTATCTCATTTTCCAAATCAACTGTATCAATTGTCTGATACAGGCAAACAATTAACAACTCTGTTTTCTAGTGGACTTACATCATTGACATCATACACCAAAGAGAAGAGATGAGGCTTGTCCATCTTGACAGCTTCAGCCCACTGGTCGTCGGTGTCTCTCCCAATAAACCATTCCGTCTCATACTCTTGAAGATACTCCACTAGCTCATCGGCACTGTCCACCTCTCCCAACACCAGCTGGTCGTAGGCCAATTTGAAAGCAAACCTACACAGGAAAAGATAACATGTTTTGTACTCAGACTGAATATACTAATTAATCCACTTATGAACTCTTAACATGTGAAGCCTTTTAAACAATGAAACATTGAGCAACTTTAGAAGTGCAGTGTCAACTTGGAACAGCTATAACTTTTTACACATACATGTTGGAGGAAAGTGTTGTGTACAAAAGTTGTGGATAAAAGTGCATCCTTTTTAATAATATAAGTTTTATTCAAATAATGAATTTGTGAAGTTATAAATTTGGAAATGGATATTCACAAATACATAGAAAATTGGCACGTTTCCCCATTTCACACAATAATCTGTCAAATAATCTCAAATTTGTCGGAAAACGTCCAATGCAAACCTACCAGTTTCACGCTTGATTGATAAGGGTTGTCCCCCTATTATATAAAAATGACTGAGCAAATCATATCTCTGTCATACGTTTTATATTATTAGTAGTTATTTAAGAGGTGCAATCTGTGGTGCAAATTTGCGCCAGTGACACATCTCCAGTGTATGTTCCCAAGAATCCTACCTGTATGCCTGCAGGACAATGGAATGTAGCTCTTCATCGGAAGTTAACCAATCCAGACTCATGGACCATGGAATATCTCCGGAGTACACCTTGTAGACATGACTGGGTCCGGCACCAACTGCCGACACGCCCCCAAAACCAAACACGTTAACAATACCATAGCATGCCATCACCAGATTGGCATACATACTGGTCAGTGCTTCGTCCGATCCCATCTCAGTGCCTATCTCTGCGGCCGTCTTGTTAGTCTGAATGCCGAGTTGGGTCAGCACATGTTTGTACCAGTCCACTGGGAATCGATCGAGGAGTGGAATGACTAGATTTGAATCCACAGGAATCTCTCGCCACTTTAGGGGCAAACTTAACTTGGAGGAATGCGGGGAGGAAAACTGGGCTGAGCTGGAAAGATTGATGGTTTGCAGAGGAACTGCTGGCTTGACAGGCGTCTTCTTTGATGCATTGATATCCACAGCTGGCAAACCAAAATCAAATTCGTTCAGAATGTCTTCTTCCTCATCGGAGAAATCTGGTATTGCGCCGGGCAGGTTGGCCATACCTTTACGAGACATCTGCGGCGATGGCTTCTCTTTTGTGCTGGAAACGAGATTGGGTCCCTTCATTTTGCTTTCCGTTGGCTCAAGTTCAAGTGAATCATTATCGTTCCAACTATCAAGACTATGCCAGGAACCAACCAGCGACTTCCTCTTCGGCTGTTGTTTTGCCACCATGCTGGGCGGTCGGGAATGCACTGACTCTGGTCTACCGCTATCGTTGCTTGAACTGTTGCCCCTTTCTGCCATCTGTTTGGGCTGAACAAGACCTGTCCTACTACTGACGCTCACATTATCAATAACCTTCACGCTGTTTTCTTTGGACCTGTGATTAGAACTGGAGGATGATGGAGTTGGGAAATCTTTTCGCTTTGAACTGTTGTGATGTAGTAAAAGCCATATGAGTGTCTTGATGAAACAGGCATCCAGCATCTCCAACATGGAAGGTGAATCTATGATGCCAGTCAAGACATTCCTTGCATCGGAATACGTATCTACTGGTTGGGCGTCTACCGGTGTCAGAGTATGCATCGGATATCCATTGGGGAAACACACAGGGAACTTCCCCGCAGGATGTTGGAAGGCAGTGTCAAAGATATCGTCCAGTCTGGCGGCCTCCACGGTGTGACAAGAGGTTTCCTGTAGTTCCATGCCCTTGATGCTGAGAGTACAGAAGCCGTATCCGGATTCCAAGACCTGCAGCCACGCCATACGATCTTGGAACCGAATCAGAAGATAGGAGCCAGGCGACATATTTCCTGAAAAGGAGAAATTTTAACTCCATTTTACAAAAGTGTCAAATTTCAGGGATTTGTCGGGGACTTATACACTTATTCACATTTAGTAACAGTACAAATAGGCAAATCCATAAATTAGAAAGCATTTTGGAGTCCCATTTTTATGTGACATATGATTTACTAACTGTACCTTTGTGCAAGACATATTTCTACATTAACGGAATTACGGTCATATGTAAACACACACATACCTTATACTGCAAACCTTGTCATTACCTTTGGTATATTTATATATACTATGGATTTTTGCCATTCTTTTGCCACAACAGTAGCAAGTAATTTTAGGGGATGTAATGTTGCAAACCTTGCTAATTTGGAATGACTTTTTTTAGGTTACATTTTGTGCAATGCATTCATTTCGTTTCAATGGTCAGCTGCTGTCTCTATACCTTCTTTTCCTTATTTAATCTCCTTCCTCAAAGCACAGTTTAGTTTTGGCGTTTTTTTTTTTCATTTGAAAGCTTGGTGCCTAAAGGTCATATCACACCAATAACAGATTTTGAGAGTCTGATCTTTCTACTGAGGTATAATTCACATAACCTTAACACCTTATTAACACTTAGGACGCTTTATTGTAAAATGTAGTCGAAAATCTCTGGGGTCCCTCCCCTAGAGATTTTCCATGAATTAATTAAAAAAAGAAAAAAAGAAGACATTCAGAATCTGTTATTGGTGTGATATGACCTTTGAGCATAAAGCTTTCAAATAAAAAAAACAAGGCAAACGCCAAGCGTTGTCTCGCCTGCATATCGCAGTCATGAAGAGACTGCATGTCAAAATTATGCTATATGACTTCTGACGCTGTCAGTCATGGAAAGTTCATTGACCTTTGACCTTTGACCTTATTCAAATTCGACTCATATTCGAACTTGACCTGTGCCTTCAGAGATGGACCTCTGGTATGAATTGGTTGATCCCACTCGAAGCTATAGAAAGTTATTGTGTGTACAACATAGCCCAGTGCAGTCATGGAAAGTTCATTGACCTTTGATCTTGACCTTAATCAAATTCAACTCACATTCGAACTTGACCTGCACCTTCAAGAGATGGACCTCTTGTATGAATTTGGCAATCCTACCTCGAAGTATAAAAAGTTATTGTGTGTACAACATAGCACAGTGCCAGTCATGGAAAGTTCGATTGACTTTGACCTGTTTGACTTCTAGTCAAATTTGACTCATATTCGAACTTGACCAGTGTCTTCAAGAGATGGACCTCTGGTATGAATTTGGTGATCCCACCTCGAAGCTATAGAAAGTTATTGTGTGTACAACACAATTGTTGACGACGCCGACGCCTACGACGGAAATAGTGATACCTATGTCTCGCTCCGCTACGCAGGCGAGACAAAAATTGCCAAAACTAAACTTGCGCTTTAATCTTGATATTCACTTCTTTCTTTGCTTTCATCTTCCTTATCTCTGCCTCACTCTCTTTTCCACCTTTTTAAAAATATTTCTGTTGTTCTCTATCCTTGGATAGGAAGAGGGGTATTAGGACAAAAAGCATGAAGTATGCAAGATTTAATCAATACATGGTATATTATCATCATACTGCATTATTGGTTGACTATTTAAATTCTTATATTTTCTACTTTGTAATACCTGTTGATGTATCATTGATCTATATTGCTTGTGCATTGTTTTGTGTGTGGAGATCAAATTTATGTACTTTTTTGATAGAAAATAAATTCCTTGTGTCTTTCTAGAATCTTGAATATAAAACAAATTTTAAAACAGCAACGAAAAGCAGATCAAAACTAATTCTACAAGAGATTTGAATCTCAACCAGTTTATAACTTGTTAAGTTTAACCCGTTGAAGATGATTTGATGTTGCTTCAACACGTATTTCCCATAGACCTTGCTATGAGATATCTCGGGTCTAGTCTTCAACGGGTTAAAGTCTGAATGGCATTACAGAAACGAAATAAGCAACAAACCTAGGCTTCCGGCAGCTGCAGCTCTCCTCAACACAATCTGCAGCTTCTGGGTCAGCTGCTGGTAGTAAACCGTATCGGAGCACACGTTGGCGGCCGAGCCGACAGGTCCCGGCCACGAACGCAGCGGTCGAGGAAAACCCACGAAGAAGATGGGGAGCGTGAAGAGGGGGAGTATGGGGGCGGAGACAGCGCTAGAGACGAGGATGACAGCAAGAATGATTGGCAGGAAGATGAGGGAGATGACGATGAGGGGGAGTGATGACGAACGACGTTGCTTCTCCAATGTGTATGAAGTAATCAGGATTGTCATGTAGCAGTATATCTTGTCCAGTGTCTGGAAGATCCGATCCCGCATCAGTCCGATGAGAATGAGTTGTAGACCGACGTCGGCTGGCCACCATGACCCCAGGGTAGTGGACCCATTCACATCAACCTCCCTGATGATGTGCAGTATGGACAGGTCCAGTAATGAGTTGTTTGTACACTGCCAAATCTAAGATATTATAACAAACGATATATACAAGTTGATTAAGTGGGGATGGTTAAGATCTTTTACTTGAATTTAAATAGTAACTGAAAATCAATTGCATACTGCCATGAGGCTGACTTGTATATACTGTATTGCTTAAATCATAAATGCGAATTATTGTTACTGATAAACTTTTTATTAAGCAATAAAACAAGTGCATTGATATATCCCAGTGACATGAAATGTGCTACATAAATGCTATGTTGCATTATTATTTATATTATTATCATTACTAATTTTACTACTATACTATTACTACTATCATTATTATAAAATTCTGAGTCAAGAAATAGTGGAGATACACATTACATTCAAAAGTGCAGAAAATTACCATGAAAATAACATGTTAAGATTATTTACAGTATTTTACATTCTGTTATTGCAGTCTCAATGTAACAAAGTTATAACATTAAATGATTCCTTATCACTATGGAGTGAAGTCACCTCTTTGTTTGTGCAACGGCAGCATGAGCTTAATTAAACACTGGGTATTGCATTAGTAAAATCTGTCGTCACCAATAATTAACAATGTTACAATTCAATGTCTGGTCATAAATTCCATTGAGAACCTAATTAGGACAAGAAAATGTGAAATAACATAAGAGAAAACAATCTGTTACCTGGCGTAAAGCACGGACTGCTCCCACAGAGAACCAGAAGGATGGCAGTGTAAGGCCGAGTACACCAACACAAGTCCTAGATAGGCTTCCATGACAAATGGGGAGACTGCAGGAAAATGAGTAATAAATAAATAAATAAATAAAATGATAAATAGATAAACAAATACATGAATAGATAGATAAATATATAAATAAATAAACAAATAAATAAATAAATAATATAAATAATATAAATAAAAAAATAATAAATAGAATAAATATATGACTTATAAGAAAGACTGTCCAAGATACAAAATTAGTGTGCTCTAATGCACAAAGGCCAATACGACAATCACGACAGAATGATAGAAGCAGCTTTTGTGTGGAAAACTGTGTAAACAATATCAAATGGAACTCTTATGGAAAACCAACGCGTAAACAATATTAAACGGAACTCTATGGAACTGGAGTTGTAGGATGGTGTTTCTAGAATGTAGTGGTCTACGGGAGTACCTCATAATGAAGTCATGGTAAAAGATGCTACCAGAGGGTAAATACTTAGCTTAATTTTCTCCTTAAATTGGATGCTGGTCAAAAAAAAAATAACCAGTTTAACCAAGAAACTGTTTTTTTTTCAGTTTCAAATATTCATTAAATTCATAATGCCAGTTTTTGCATGTATGTGTTTTGGCAATTTTGGTTTATATCTTATTTTCCTCAGCAGCAGTGACCCATTTAATTGACCCACAGGGGCTTAAAAGGACTTGCTGACACACTCAACTTCTTAACCCAAAACTCATTTGTTTAAAAATGTACACATTAAATATGAAGGTCATGATTGTCTTTTACCCTGAAATTCGTACCATCACAACAGCTCCTAACAAAAAGCTGTTGCAAGGGAAAAATACATCAGTTCACCTTGCAAAATGTGATTCTACAAGTTAATGATAATATTAAAAAATAATGCTAATTTGTTGACTCTAATTAAAAGGAAACAAAATCATACAGAAATCTTATTGCACACACATTAGTTTCTTTGACGTGAAATGAATCTAATCACACACCTATATCAAGAAGAAATCTACGGACGTATCCGAGCCACAGCAGTTTCTTTTTCCTCCCGCTGTATTTTTCTAAATTGTGTATGGTGTCTGGAAACAGTTTATTCCTCAGCAGTCCAAAGAACACGTAAACTCTCTGCGAATCTCCCAGAATTTTGACGATGACAGTGAGAGCAATGATGGTGAAGCCGAGACCTCTTGTGACAGATGATGCGGCAGAGGCACTAAGATTACTTGTGACACCAGCCAGTGCTCCACCACAAGCTACTGCACCACTAACAGCAATCATGACAAAATTGATAAGGAATTCCCGCCAACCCCACCTCCACCCCAAACCACTGTATGTGCTGACCCTAGCATCAGCAATATTTGTCTCTTGCAGTTTAGCTTTCCTTTTGGGGGTTTGCGCATGTTTGGTCCTTTCGGAAAGGCGTTCTGCGACAGACGATGTGATCTGATTGGCCAAACTGCTGAGGTCCAGAGACAGGATGTAGCCAAGGCACGCTGAGAAGACGATAATCGCAAGGGTTGATGGGAGGAAGTACGCTACCACGGCAACCACTACAGATGTAAAGAACATCAAACATAGTCTGGGATTTTGGACGAAAAAAAGGGAGAAACAAAACGGACTGTTACAATATTGTCTGAAACAAGTTGTCCATTGATTCAATCTATAAGAATCTCAGAGCAACACCTTTAATGTAAAGTGGAGTACTGGGAGTTTCTCCTGAAAAATTCCTGCAGTTTATTTTTCTTTCTATGTACTTCATGTGAAAGTTCCTTTTATCTAACTAAGAAAGTTGTGGACTTTCGATGTTGCCCTACGTCATATAGATTTCTGTGTAAGTAAATTGTCAGCATGATGACTTGTGTCGAGGATTTGCTAAAAACAAAATGATCTGTTATTTTCAACTACTCTTTTCTGTACTTCAGTGACATTTTTAGAATACCATCTGTTCATAGTTCGTTTGAAACAGTTGATATTAGAATTTTGTTCATCTGCAAGTACTCATTCTTATCTTAAAATCTTAAGTCTTAAATCTTTTTAGTAAATGCAGTTCGTACTTTAAATTACATAGTTGTACACAAATTCTAAGCGCTTTGGGCCTAATGGGGAAGCACAGTATAAGTAATAATAATAATAATAGTAATAGTTTCAAGTTTCTTTATTTCACCAAAGCAATAAAAACAAAATTATACAAATACAATACAAAGTGTCAAATATCAGGTTTAAAAAAAAAGAACATAATTACATTAACAATAACTACAAATAAATGATTGCAGTGGAAGGAAGCAGCCAGAAAGGAATCATAGCCTTATAAACGGCTGACCTATAATTTACACCTATAGCATAGACATACATTACAACATAAACAAATAACAAAACCATACAAACACAGAAACAAAGTAAACAGTAAGGATGTCTCTGTTACAAAAAAAAATGTAAGGATTATGAATAATGAAGAAAAAATATTAAACCGGGTTGAGGAGATATTTTTTGTACGTTGATTAAAATATTCAAAGACTTTGAGTCACGTATTGCGCATGGTAAAGAATTCCAGAGGTGAGGACCAGTATAAATTATTGTTCTTTGAAAAAAACATTGTATGGGATAAAGGAATATGGAAATCACTGGCAGACCTTGTGCTATAATTGTGGAAATGATTGTTTAGAACAAACAACTGTAAAAGGGATTTTGGAAGTAGGCGATGTTGACAGAGAAACATAAAAATAGCAACTTGGAACTTATACATGTCAGTAAAGTGCAATATTTTTAATGTTGAAAATAAAGGTTGAGAATGGGCAAGAAATGGGGCATGAGCAACAATTCTTACTGCATGTTTCTGTAATATTATAATTCGTTGAATATGAGATTGGCAAGCATTGCCCCAGGCAGTAATGCCATAGGATGATTGCATTGTATATTAAACGTAAAACAGTTTTCGGAAGACATTTTAATTTAAACATTACGCCAATGTTTTTTGACAACTTATTACAAATATAATTAATATGACTTGTCCAACTCAGTTTGTTATCAACAAATATGCCAAGAAATTTTAAAGAAGAAACTTGTTTTATTTTCAGAGTTGCACATTATACTGATAGATATATCGTCAATATTGCACTTTTTTTTGTGAAAACCATGAAATTTGTCTTGTTGACATAGTAATAGTAATAGTAATAGTAATAGTAATAGTAATAGTAATAGTAATAGTAATGATAATGATAATGATAATAATAATGATAATAATAATGATAATGATAATGATAATAATAATAATAATAATAATGATAATAATAATAATAATATTGACTAGATTTGAATTCGTCACTGAGACGAATTAGGTGATCCGCACATCATCTCAGTTACTCATCTCAGTTACATGTAACTCCAGTCACGAGATATTGACTAAATTTGATTTTCATTAATGACGTCTTATAGGGCGTTCATACGTGAAGTTTATACGCGTTTCGTACGTGTATCGTACGAAACGCGTATAACTTGGTATGGCGTTCATACGTAGTTTCAGCTATTACCTATACACGTAGAAGGACCACCCACAGTGAATTCTCTGACGTAATTCTGGTCGTTCATATCATGGAGGTATGGAGAGCAAAAGGAATAAAGGAAAGAAGGAAGGAGGTTACAAAGAAAGAAAGAAAGAAAGAAAAGAAGCAAGAATGAGAAAGAAAGATAGAAAGAGACGGAGATAGAAAGAAAGATACAAAGACAGAAAAAAGATAATAGAATGAGAAAGAAAGATAGAAAGAGACGGAGATAGAAAGAAAGATACAAAGACAAGAAAAAAGATAATAGAAAGACAGAAAAATAGAAAGATAGAAAGAAAAATAGAAAGAAAGATAGAACGATAGAAAGAAAGAAAGATAGAAAGATTGATAGAAAGACGGAAAGAAATATAGAAAGACGAAAAGAAAGATAAAAAGATTGATAGAAAGACGGAAAGAAAGATAGAAAGATACAACAAAAGATAGAAAGATAGATAGACGGAAAGAAAGATGGAAAGAAAGATAGAAAGAAAGATAGAAAGAGCGACAGAAAGAAAGATGAAACGAAAGATAGAAAGAAAAGGAAAAAGAATGAATGAAAGGCGGACAAATAAAAGAAAGATAGAAAGAATGATAGAAAGATGCAAAGAAAGATTGAAAGAAAGATAGAAAGACGAAAAGAAAGGATAAAAAGATTGATAGAAAGATAAAAAGAAAGATAGAAAGAAAGATATAACAAAAGAAGAAAGAAAGGTAGAAAGATTGATAGAAAGACGGAAAGAAAGATTGAAAGAAAGATAGAAAGACGAAAAGAAAGGATAAAAAGATTGATAGAAAGATAGAAAGAAAGATAGAAAGAAAGATATAACAGTAGAAAGATGGAAAGATAGAACAAAAGATAGAAAGAAATATAAAAAGAAAGAAAACAAGATAGAAAGATAGAACGATAGAAAGAAAGAAGGAAAGAACGAAAGATAAAAAGATACAACAAAAATAGAAAGGAAAAAGACTGAATGAAAGACAGACAAAAGACGAAAAAAGATAGAAAGAAAAAGAAAGAATGGAAAATGGATGAATAAAAGACAAAAGAAAAAAGGAAGGAAGAAAGATAAGAAGAAAGAAAAGAAGAAAGAAGGAATTAATGAAAAAAGAAAGAGAAGAGTAGGCCTATATAGAAATGAGAAGAAAATAAAGAAATAACATTTAAAGA
>JZLH01S0277535.1:6437-21327 GCA_001188425.1 Eucidaris tribuloides
GACTTCTAGTCAAATCCAAAGCGTCCCCATGAAAACTCTAGGTGGGTTGCATGTCTGGGTGGTGTGTACTTGAAGGGGTTGACAACAGTCCTTGGCTGTGTATACCAAATCCTATAGTGCACTGGAAGTAAGAGAATTATTCGTTGCACATGAGACGATGTGAAAATCAATTTAAAAACACAGGGATAAAAACGATTCGACCTAGTAAAAAAAAAATGTGAGCTACATAGTCCTCCATTGGTCTAGGTTGGTCTGAATTGAGGTCTAAAAATGAATGCCGAAAAAACAATAAGTTATTTTGAGGAAGATTAAGATTTAAGTGCTTTAAAAGAGTCAAGAATTCTGTAACAAGCCACTTGCAATCAACTGGATTCACCTGCCCAATTCCTGTCCGCAAGAGGTTACTCGTATTGCAGATATAGACTAGTTCCATCATCCGACCGGCAGTGCAAATTGTTTAATTTTCATTGTATATCTTACGAGGTGGCAGCATAATTGCCAAAACTTTTGTATTCTGTTGTTTATTTGTCCAAGTAAGCATTACTATGTAATGTATCAGGTATCAAGTTTGTTGTTTTTATGTTTAAAGCAGCATAGTTTTGATCTTGGGGGGCATTTTGTTT
The DNA here is from genome assembly GCA_001188425.1 of Eucidaris tribuloides. NCBI lineage: Eukaryota > Metazoa > Echinodermata > Echinoidea > Cidaroida > Cidaridae > Eucidaris > Eucidaris tribuloides. The sequence continues at coordinate 7,061 of JZLH01S0277535.1, forward strand.
TTAAGTTGAAAGCTTTTATTGCCAAGAAGTCATATCACACCAATAACAATCCTGAACTGTCCTTTCTCGTGTTCTTTCCTTTTTTAATTAATGACAAACCTCTTTATCAGAAAGAACAGAATCTGTCTCCTTCTGATGAGTATACACTCGGATTACCTTAACACTTAAGTTAACCCTTTGGATAGCATAAGATTGTAAATTATTAGTCGAAAATCTCGGGGGTACGCCGAAATATCTGCCCGCGAGAATTTTCATAATTATATTAAAACAAACAAGAAGACGAAGACATTCAGAATCTGTTTTGGTGTGATAATAACTTTGGGTATAGAGGCTTTTTAAATAAAAACAATCCCCAAAACTAAACATTGGACTTTAAGACTACCACCCAATGTTCAGCCATGGCTTTAAAGAACCTCACTTTTACAATTTTCTTTCTCATTTCGCATCATGTCTTGCTAACCATTTTTTTTTTTTTCATTTTTCATCCATGTAAGCTGTGCATTAAGTTACAATAAATGCCTCTTTCTGCAAAGAGTATAAGTGTTATGAAATGTTTGATGTAATATTATCAAGTTATCCAGTTTACTTTACAGAACCTTCAGCATAGATGCTTAAGCTGATTTGGTACCTGTTAATATTGTTACAAATGTTTTGGCAGTTACTTGTACTTTCTATACCACTATTCTTGATGATGCAGTATGTGTGACTAATTATTCTATTGTTACTCGAGAAATAAACTGTCTATATTTTTATATACATCATGGCTAATACAAATGTCGTCCCCCCGTGACGTGTGTGACTTTCTGTGTACTGTCAAAGAGGGTTCAAAGTTGGACACCCTAGCAAAGCGCTGTGCACATTACAAATACAGCTAGCGTCAATTTATTCGCATTGGTCTCCTTTAAAATTTGCATCCCATTTAGGCACTCAAACTAATCTAAAAATGCACATTATTTGTGTGAAAACTTACCAAACCCCAGGGTGCACAAATGTACCAGGAAAGGGGTTAAACTTTTTGAACCCGAAAGGTGCCAAAAATTAAACCTGCTTGGGTTGAAAATTGAACCGCCAGGGTGCATAGAATGGATTGAGCCGGAAAAGGCTCACTTTTGACCTTAAAAGGTGCAGAATCAACATCCGGGATGCGCGTGGGAAAAATAAACCGTCCCAGGGGAGCGATAAATGAAACCCCAAAAGGTTCAATTTTCGAGCCGAAAAGGCAGTGCAAAATTAACCGCGCGTTGGGGTGGAAAAATGAACCCGCAGAGGTTCAATTATGAACGTTGAATTGGTGGCAATAAACTTTCAGAAATGACCCCGTGGGGTTTGCAGTTTTTGAACCTGCAAGGTGCATAATGCACCCCATGTAAGGCTGCAAATATGACCGCCAGACCAGGGTTCAAATTTTGAACCAGCCATGGGGTGCTTCCTATTGTCATCCACCTGGGAGGTTTCAATTTTGGAACCCTAATTTTCTTAGTGTGTATAAGTGGCTGTGAGTTGGTTTCTTTGTCACCTGTTTAAGTTTTTTAGCAACATATTACATAGTGCGTTCCAGGACGGTGGGGTTTCGAATCTGTTCGCATGGGGTCGCTTGGAACTGGGTTGTTATATTTGCTTTAATGTATAATTAATTAAGTTGATTTGTTTTGCTAAGAAAGAAAGAAATCCAACAAAGACAAGTGTGCACAATGCCAATTTGGTCCACAATAAATTGTGATCTACTGAGGCACACGAAGGTGATTGCGTCACATGCAATATTTGTCCATAACGTTAAACATTGAATAGAACTCATTTCATTCTTGCAAATCAAATTACTCTTTTCACTACTCATTTTTTAATTTGGCTCCAGATAAGAAAAATGATTATATATAAAGTGGTGGTTTTTAATCAATCGATCCTGACACGATGGGTTCGTTACTGTTTTTATAGAAAATATGGACAAATATCCTCCAGGATAATGAATCATATAATGTAGTAATAATTTATAATAAAGTAATATTATTGTTATACTCATATCTCTTGAAACCTTTCACTGTGCTTGACGTTGTATTCCGCAGTATGATTATTTTTATGTCTTGTTTTGAATTTTGATATGAGAATTGTATACATCGTTTTTACTGAAATTGAAGTTAAAGGTATTGAGCTAAGCATTTACTAACAGTTAAGAAAATATGAGTTTACAATGATTCCAATGCTACCATTGTCATTTGATAAGGTTAAAATTATGACTGCCGCTGAAAAAAAAAACTGTATTTCTAATGATTTATTTAGATGCCTTTAAAAAATGTGTAATATACGTAAGTTTGATCGATTCACCTGCCCATTTTCTCCATAGACTTTACTGTGTGTAACACTCTAAGCTTCTTTAAATCTCGCGCCCCGAAGTTTTAATATTTTTTTTTTCATTGCATAATTGCCATTGGCAGCTGTAAACTTCCAACTTAGTTATTTCTAGGTGTGGTTGATTTGTCCCATATGAACACTACTATGTAGTCTCATCCTGGGAAACTTTCAGATATCACAAATTGACAATTTTTTTAATGACGCTGCCTACATGTTAGCGTCTAATCACTATAACTAATTAATTTATAGTTAACTTCTCCAAACAGCTGACAGCACTGACAGGGAGTCAATTGATAAAATACTCGATGATTTTTCAAAACTGAAACTGAGATGTTGTTGAGGTTTTGCCTCAGACCGTATATAGCCTAGTGTTTGCGTCTCTTTTCAATGATTGTTCACGTTTCTCTGTATAATCGGCTTTCAATTTCTTAGATTCAAAATAATTTTCTCTCTTGTGCGCTATTGACTGTGATTAATGGGGAAATTATCAATCAGTTAACTTAAACTTTCAGATTTATATCAGTTAATTACAGAGTCATACGTTTTCTAAAAAATTTATCGCTGTATGAATTGGTATTTACAATTACACTCCTGACTACATAATTATGGCAATATTTGTGTTGATACTTAAATTCTTTCTCCTATATCGTCCAAAATTTCAAGAATAAGTGTTTATTTCACAAAACACATTATGTGAGAAGCAATTTTGGACTTTCATGATGATGACTAAGTAAAACTAAAAATACATTTTGAGGCGAAATAAATTTAATATTTAGTTTTTATAAAAAATCACCAAAAATCATGAAAAGTAATAAATTAATCAGTAATTAAAAAACAACAACAGAAAACTGACAAATTTGATCTAAATGTCATTTATCACTAAATAACATCAGAATAGTTCTGTTACATAGTCTAATAACGCACGTTAACCTACCATTGACTCAAGAAACAAACACCGCGCATTTATAACACAGCAGTTTTAGTGTCGAGTCGGAACGCTTACAAAATGCTCAAAATTCCTGGAAATACTTAGATTATAAAGTGTTAATCACCTGGGGCAAACAAATATCAATCCCAGACTTACCGTTCACGGAAAAATTGCAACTTCTAAAATGTTTTTTAAGTATTCTATAATTATGAGCATGAGTGTAGTTTATTAATAGTATTTAATGATCATATTTGTTTACTTATTTATTAGTTTGTTTATTTATTTGTTTATTTATCTACTTATCTATTGACTGTATATATATATTTTTTAATTTAATTATGAAAGTATGCATACGTGCTACGTATCGATTTACTTATACATGTACATTTATTTATTCAATCATTCATGTCCATAGTTTTGGTAAAAGTTAACAATGAAATTTTTCGCAATACACCTATACGATCTATCAATACCCTGAATATTGCTCGCACTGAAACTCTCCCATTTTTGAGAAATTCCTCAAAATGTAAAATCTCGGGGGGGGGGGACCCCCCGAGATTTCCCTTAGGTAAATAATTTGCCACTATGAACAATTTTCAGTAGGTAGCTGATGTCTGGGGTGACAATAGGATATTTTGTGAAAGATTGACAAAAATTTTGTCTAATCAACCAAACTACACTTAGGTTAAGCATGGACATCCACAGAACCATGGGCCCTGCGTAGTAGAAGTAGGGTCCATGGTAGTAGGGTAGTAGGGTCCATGAGTGATAACGCCTGTTTCTCTAGTTATAAAACACTGACGCTACAGAGCATTGAGTTCTCTGTCGTTCACATGACGAGTTGTCAAATAAGAAAATTACGTGTAAAAACAAAGCAATAAGGTCCTGAGTGCACTCAATCTATGCAAGGAGCTTAGGTCCATGACCTTTTCTACCTCCATAATACAATCACTCTGCCTCAGTGTTAGTTGTTACAGAGATTGTAAATGAAGACACTACTCACTAGTCTTAGTCAAAGCAGTTGACTGACGATAGATGGGTTAATCTAAACATCTCGAAGCTAGAGTAAGTGTGGAGATGTGATCGCCACCAGTCTTTCCACAGTTTATCCCCTCTATAATAAGACTTCCGGTTTATTGGTGGTCATTCCAGATGATCGTCTCGTTCTCCATCACCGTAATTCAGAGTGACAGGTTTATCATACGTAATGACTCCACCGAGGACGACCGTCCAAACCATTATGCAATGTTCGGTGAGGTGGGATCCGCTGTTACCTTCCGCGTTTGATCTTACATGTGCTTTTACGTGCTTTACATTCTCCTCGGGGAGGATCAGCCAATTAAAGTGTCTTTGCTCATGAACGGGAGAACATGGAGAACATAGCAGGCATTGTCCCGTTAGCCTAAACATTCTGATCCCGTCAAGGTTAAAGTAATTCGAGAGACAATCTATTGCCATGTTGTGATGAGGTTAAACAAGCAAATTTAATTCCGACATAAACGGATTTCAGTCTCTGCTAAAAGCGGTCCCTTTTGCAGTTGCACAAAATCATCACAAGTAGCGGGGAATGTTGCTACCGAAAGAAGGATGTGTAAATGTTTCAACAGAGAAGACTCCCCTGTCTGGTTTCAAGGTACGCAAGAAACATAATAGCGGACTTCGGCAATCCAGTCTTCCTTCAAGACTGTTATTATATTTGGGCTTATTCCTATTTGTTTTTTTCCCAATATTTTAAATGTTAGGAAAAAACAAACAAACAAAAATGAACCAAAAAATTGAAACGCTTAAGAGACAGTTTTAAAAATTGAGCTATATAACCCCGTCCTTAGGTCTAAATGGAAGCTCTGAAAAAAAAATGTCATTCAAAATGATAATTTGATGCTTTACTTAAAATTCCACGAGTACGCCAGTTTACATAGTCCTGACTGCAAGACCATCTGAATCGACAGCCCAAAACTGTCTCCCGCGACGGCCCCGTGCTTCGCAGGGGTAGTCTGAAAGTCAGACTAATTTTGGACCTTTGTCCAACTTCCTCCCTAAGACTCCTGTCTTATAAATCTAGATCTAGACTACTTTGTACATCCACCGGAGTAATAAGTCACAACTGTCACATACATTATTTATCCATCGCATACCAACGTAGGATGTTCATTTGTCTATGTAAGCATACTTTGTAGTTCAGGTATCAAAGTTTGACATTTGTTTTTTTTTTTAAATTGAAGGCTCCACGATGTTAAATTGTGTCTTAAATATATCGAGTATGATGATAAGGGTAGACCAATTGTTTGCAAAGTCATTGTTACGTGATATTTGGGATAATATAGGCCTACTGTATGCTGTAAATGATAACTGAGATTTTCTCCTTTAACCCCTCTCAGAACTGCAACTAAGGTTCTTAGACTTGTAATTCTCAGTGTTGTACTGAAAAGTGAACAGTTTTTTTTCAAGATCTGACACCAGTAAAACTAATGAGACCAACAAAGCGCCCAACAGAGTACTACAAATACAGCCAATTTTATCTGTTGGAGCAATGGTAGAGTTTACAATTTACATAAAAACATCAATCTTGAATAAATGACAATCTATCATTCTCTTTGATTCAAAAAATGAAAATAGTATAACTACACATAACAACAATGTTTAATATAACTGGAACTATAAGATTGTGGCAATATTATCTCTATGTAGGTGGTTATTTTGCATGAAGCAAACGAAAATTGATCGACATCAGAAATTGTTTCGTCGTAATTTATTCTTCAAACACGTCCCATTATTAGTAAAGTGGTATTTGCAAGTAAGCATCGATACGTTCACTTTACTCTTATCTTATGCCAGATTGTCAAAAGAGTCCCTGATCGATTTCATAACTGTGTGAACACAATTCGATATAGGGGCCTAATACATTCCTACGTAATAGTTATGATTGTAATCAATCTTTTTATGCTTCTGTGATCTTGATCATCCTGGGGGGGGGGGGGGCGGCGATAAAATTCTGTTTCAAGGAGGTAACAGAACAAAGGGAACAGTCCATTCACCATTCCAAATCCACAGAACCATGTTTCGTGGCACCTGCTCTGGCCCGTGTTGATAATTGCAGGACTAAGCGGCCCTCACGTGGTTATAGACTTGCCAATTTTGATGAGTTTTCACGGTAGCACTGCACTCTTTCATGTAATTTCATATCATTTCCACAATAACTGCAACCAAATTATACACACTTGGACACAGTCATAAATTATTCGAGAAATTACAAATATTTATAATCGATTGCATAATCTAGGTATGAAATAGTAAACATTATAACAATAATAATGGAAAACCTAAACCCACGCTTGTGATTTAGGTCCACAGTGTGAGAAATTACAAAGAATTGTAAATGGTGCGTTGAAATAAAATGATGTTATCATTATATTAAATTGTGGAAAGAACGAACAAAGAAATGATAGTTCTCTTATGTTCCCTAACCATAGTGAAGGCAAAGCGGTAAAATAGAGAAACGCACAACTGAAAGTAAAAATCAAAACACCGGACAGGAAGTGCCATGCGTGACTTAAGCAAATAAATATAGTATTTCTATTTGTGCTTGTACAAAATTAGAACGCAACTTAATTCATAAAACAGAGAAAAGATGTCTTGTATTGAATTGCACAAGACAAACTTCGCGAAGAGAAATGGCACACTTCTAAACAATTAATAATAGAAACTAGACATTAATGTTAAAGTAGAAAATGGCAAAGTAAAATCGGAATACTGAAATTTGCGATTAATCATTATTTTATGACGTGTGTTTCCTTTAGAAAAAAAATCGTCAGTTTATTAACGAAGAGAAGACCCATTGCCACTTCTGAAAGTCGAAAGAAGACTTTCTAGAAAAATACAAACAAACAACTGCACTAACTTTTACTTTCAAAGGACACATTTAAAACTGCATATAGAGCAAAATCGACGAACATTCAAAATGAGCAAACGTACTTAAAGGTAAATGGCATGACTGGGAGTGGTCCTGAACTTGGAATGAAACTATTCTCAGAAAACTGTGCAAAGGATTCTACACGTGAAAATTGGTAGTCAAAAGTTGACTTCGTTCTAAAATAACTTCTATCTGAATGCCTTGTGACTGGACAAATTTGTTGTGTAGGGTTCTATGGAATTTTTTTTATCGGGCTCGAGAGAAACAAAACCCTATATGTTCATGCTTGATTTGGCTTAAAGCCACTGGCTATTACCACAGTTAAAAAAATCTGAGCTACATGATTCCCCATGCACCGATGTCTTTCATAAGGTCTAAAAAATAAAGCCCTGAAAAAAATGTATTTCAAAATGATTATTTAGTGGCTTTAAAAATGTGAAAATCTGCAAGCATCAAATTGACCGGATTCACCTGTCTATTTCCTCCCATAGACTATTGTGTGTAGATCTAGCATGTGCTAGTGCTCCTTTTCCAGCCACCACCGAGTATTAAATGCTTATTCATTCAATATCTTGCCAGTGGCAGCATAAATTTTCCAAACTTTGTATTCTACGGTGTTTATTTGTCCATTCAATCACTACTATGTAGCTCAGATATCAAAGTTTGACAATTTTTTAAATTGAGCTCCACAATGTAAGCCATCAACTTTAAACCAAATTGAAGATAAATCCTTCCAGCCAGGAGATACACTGCAGCTGTGTATCCACTGATATATCTTTCACCCACTTTGGTCAAAGAGCCATTTTTTTAATCATGTTCACTGCCCTTTAAAGCTCAGTGACATGATTGGGCGAAATTAAAAAAAATGCCTTTAGAACCAAACTGGTTCAAAGATATAGCCAAATATACACCAGCTGGAGTGGATCCTCTTAGCTGGAAGATTGTCTTGAGATTTGTTTACTTAAGGTGAATCAAGCATGAACATGCCACAATTTAATTCTCATGAGGCTCGAGTAAATTAATCCTATAAGAGCTTACAATGATTTGTCTGTTACACTGCAAATTCGTTGTGTAAAGCTCTATGAAGTTGTGGAAAATTTGTGTTACTATGTGAACCACAAAACCCAGTTGTGGGGTTCACATAGTACACAACCCTACACAAACTTTACACAACGAATTGCAGTGTAAAATGTACACAGATGGACGTTATAGCAGTGCAAAATGTACCGCGGTTCACAGATGGACGTTATATATAATAATAATCGCACATTTCATTCGAAACAGAAATCAAACAAAGAAATCTCCGAAAATTTCATTTTGCCCAGCGATACGAAAACGAAAAAAATCGGGAAATGGGCAGTGTAACGCGGAAAATGGAAATCAATAAAATGCTGAAGTAATAACCTTGAAATTGATGTATAATTGACAATTAAATAAACAAATATCAAAATTTCTAATATCATTATTTAACAAAATAATGTCATTACAAGAAGAAAAAAAGAAATTTTTATAAAGAATAAGTTGTTTGTTTTTTTTTTTTTTTTATTTTAAAAAAAAAAAAAAACAAAAATTTTTTTAAAATAACTAAGCCCCTCTGGCAGCCCTCACTCTGCCGGCCGGCGCTTCTTCACTACAATGACCTACAGGCGTCCATTCTTCACAGCAGGGCTGAATTGAGCAAATAATTAGGTAAAAAATGTGTTTATATATTAGAATTTTGAGTAACGCGGAAAATCGCGAGAAATGGAAATTTGAAAAAGCTAAATTTTGATTTTGAAAATGGGAAAATGGAGGCCTTACTTTAATCACTCGTAAGAATGGGAAGAAACACTTTTCACCTCACTAATGTAAAGAAAATTTGATGAAGTTGTATGAGAAATTCTATACGAATTTTCTCATTCCACAATTTTTCCATAATTATAATAAGCAATAATAAATAATAAATAATAAATAATGAATGATGATGATGATTGATAGATGATGATGATGATGATCGATGATGATAATAATAAATAATAGTATGACAAAATATACTGATACGAGAGTCTCTGGTTAAACTATGACGAGCCCCAGGTTACGTGGACTGTACTATTTTCACCGAACGAAAATAGTTACAAGTCAACGTAACGACGAGGGCGCAAGATTGTCAAACAGAGACTCCTCAGGATAGGATATATTTGTTTATAATCCGTCATCGATTAACGCGGAATACATAAAGAAAAAAGAAGGAAAAAATGAAATGTACTTAACGTAACGCCTCCACAGTAATGTGCGTCGCACGCCAATAACAGGTGCGCGATATTTTGACTTGCAGTAGCGGATAGGGATGACAATTCCATCAGAACGTGATACTCTAGTTAGTCCGAGTACCAATTTTCATAAATCCTATAAACACACTAATTTGTTCTGCATATCTTATTTTAACTTATGATCCTAACATCAAGACTCGACCGAAATTTAACCGCGGGTGTTAATCTTAAACTTTGCCCAGACTTTCATACGGTGAGCAAACGCATAAAAATGTCTTTCATGCGGCCAACGAAAAATAGCGTAGCGGTACATGTGTTTTGTACCCACGATTTATTCGGACTTTTTAAGCTGAATGCGAATCTGGCACGCATGTTCGGTACTCGTCGTCGCGGTGGGGCAAATAGTATAGCGCCTCCATTGTTGCAGCAGAATTAATGTACTATGGGACTGATAAAGTCCATAGTACTTTACTATTGTCCTCTCTCGCGAAAGTTAAGTACTTTCAGAACTAGAACTCAACAGAACAGTTGTTTATTGTTGATGCACTGTGACATACTTTTGACCACCAGCAGATTGCAAGAAACTTACAATGAGGGGTATAAATAATAATAATAATAATAATAATAAATAATAATAATAATAATAATTAATAACAATAAATAATAATAATAATAATAATGAGATAAATAATATAATAATAATAATTAATAATAATAATAATAATAATAATATAATAAAATAAGCAGTGAAGCGATATTGGTGACACACATTAGACAATAGCACATAATTACAAAGGTAAATGAAAAACAATAATTTAATGCGCAAAGTATTTGTATGAAAAGGAGTCCGATAACTCATTGCGTACATCGTCCGCGTATTTAAGACGCTGATATAACGTAGCTGCTACCATCGAGAATGAACACCAGATCTAAGCAGTGAACCAAGAATACCATGTTCATTAATAAATGCTTCCCCAAAAGTTAGCATTGATGTTAATGGTGTGTGGATAGAAAATTCCATTTAAGAACTTTAACAAGGTATGGAGCTAGAAACCGATTTGTTGATAGTGAGTTTAGTGACCGTTACAGTTTGAATTGACATAAGGACAGAAAATTCTAGCCATAGTCTAACTAATCTTCTTTAGACTGCCTTACAGTGCATGATGCATTGTGTTTATAAATGTGTGGTATGTGAAATTTTTTACATTGTACAATATGTATTCCAAGATACATGACAAATATATATTTATAAGTCCCATGTAGATTGGCATTCACGAAACAAATACATGGTTACTGATAATAAACGTATTCAACTCGACAGTTCAAGTGGCTTTCAAGGGAGTCTAACTAAACGTTACGTTGCTGAAGTTTCATATTTTGAATAACTGCTGGTACTCTAGATTCCACAGACACATCGGCTTCAAAAATATTAGATCATGTGTCGATATGATTCGTTCTAGCGAACTTACTGGCAAAATAACGTTTGTAAAGGCAGCAAATGTTTTGGAAAATCTATTCCTATCAACTGTAACGCTTGACACGCCCCCCCCATCATTGGCAGTGACAAAAACACCATTTGGTCTGTATTTAACATGGACTTTGTATTCCATTTCATGTTTGTCGATTAGACGAAGTTAGTGGTAGGCAACTTTAGTTGTGAACATTGTGATGAAAACAGTACAAACTTGTACTTATGAACACTATACGGGCCAAAGAGAAGAAGCGTTTAGGCGATGTGTGTTAAAGATATAGACACTATGCAGATAACATGTATAGTAAATGAAAAACAGTTGAAATATGTATGAATAAAGTACAGAAATTGAGGAAAACGAGTAGTGTCTACATACAGTAATCTGGAGTACGGAAGTAATTCATGTCCTCTCCTAGTCAGATCTAGTCATTTTAAGAAAGCGAGGAGTTGTGGTGTAAGTCGAATAGATAGACAAAAAAGGTTTAGTTACTTTATGGCATGATTTCCCAGCTGAAGATTTGTATATAATGAATAATAGAAATCTAAAAAAAGAATGTACCGACATTTTTAGCTTCTTAACAGCACTTATCCGAGGTTCCCGTGCCAAAGGGGAATCCTATTCATTTTGACTTTCATGCCAGGCAACCAAGATCAACCATATTTGGAGTTTATGCATGGTTTGCACGACGGCAGAAAAATGCTTTATGAAGTCAATTAGACGTGCTAGGCCCATCTTGTGTTAGTCGCTGAACACCTAGACAGGACTTTGCTCTCTGGTAGAGGCGGAATGCCCGGCGTTCCAACGTAAACACTATGTTAGATCGATAAATACTGGGGAGTTAAATACCTGGGCCTACATGTAGGCATGTAGCAGGCTGGCTTTATGAATTTGTAAAATAGACATTTGGTCCCAACACGTGTAAGCCATTTTGTGTACAGCACGAATGAAATGCATATAGTTCGTTTCCCATGTATGAAACGACTATTATACCGACCGTGTATACACTACCCAGAATGCACAACTAGCGTGATGAGTAGGTTCGCTAGACTCGTGACATACTCAATTTATGACAATACCCTCCGAAGTCCGACCGCCATAAATAAATTTGTCAACAGTCGGCCGCGACTCAGCTGAACTATAACTCAAGAATTTAGGTTGGGGTGCACCAGAAGAAAGAGGTATGTATACTATTAATAAAGCCCGGAACGTATGGTATAAGCACTATAGTGTAAATGGTGAGAACATGCACCTATCCTAGAATAAGCTCTGCACGTAAGTTGTATGGTAGCGCGGGCCAAAAATCTTTATTCATGCTGATTGATTGAACTTGTCGTTTTGGTGAATAATATATTATGGAGAATGATAGGCCTACTAAGGAGTCGCTAATTCTGAACGCAATATCGAAGCGCAGGTCTTCCAAATCTGTGCGCCTCAAGTTTGACAGGGCAACTGAAATTTGCAAGAGGGCGGAAAGTTCTACTTCATGGGACGCATAGGTCAGTTATCAAGTTTCATGCAACTTCAAAAGGTGTATAGTTTACTTCCAGGTACATGTATGCTACGCCGACACTCTGCAATTAGTTGTGCATGCATAATGAGAAAAACAACAATGTACGGTATGATTACTGTGATCTGAATATATTTTATAAACAGCGTCTTATGATGTAAGCCTGCAATGATAAGAGTCTTTGGGCGGAATTGGGGCGTTTTGCCCTCGTTAACACCTTTTTCTGCTGTGTTTGTTTACGATTCAATCTTATCGATAAGAATCGTCATGAAATGTGCTAAACCGGGTACATTCATCATAAGTGCAAGAACAAAAGTGGAAATGATGGCAAGAGATGTTGTGGCAATATCGTATCCCACAACCGAGGTTGTTAAGCAGTACTTCGTTGGACTAACATTTTGCTTTTATTGTCATTTGAGTACATTTGAAAAAACCCGTGTAATTAGCGAGAAACGCTTTTCTATAACACATTATTGGCTATCGTTTTGCAAAGCATGTATAGATGGCTAAAGGTCATGATTGTGATCAAAATCACTAAACATTCGGCGTCTCCAAATTTCAGCAATACTATAAGAAAATGAGTGTTAATAATCGCTAACACCACATTTTCTATAACTCTAACTCTAATTGCTAAAACGAGCTCTTTTGCATGTGTAGAGCATGGAAAGAGTGTCTCATTGCATTCTATCTCGACCCTGGTCCTTATATGATTTATCTATACATTAATTAGATGTATATATTTTTTGTCATAGAAATAATATATTTGAGTTTCCATTCATATTTTAAAACTAGAGGCATAAACGAGACTTTGGGTCAGCACGATCACCGTCCGTCATTTCAGAATGGAGGTAACGATAACCAGACTCATCTTGTTATTGTGGGCCATCGTGGTCCTTTATTGTGGTGTGTCGCGCGGCATCAAGAAAAGTCTTTCTATTCTGATCACGGCTAATACCACGGGTAGCGAATAAGTAAGTAATAACTCTGATTGTTTTTTTAATTTGTAAGCCCAAGTAATAGTGTTTGTCGATCTGACAACTTTTCGTTATTCTTCCGCAAACGTAATTCTAATCAGAATTAAGCAATATATCCAAAACACCTGGAAAATAGTTTTTAAAGTAAAACGTTATGTGTAAATTACCGGAGAACAGTGTAGCGTAAGTATAATACAATACATACCATAATGTCATATGGGGAAAATGTCAGGGTCTCCCCACCGTCCCGCCGCACCCCCGAGACACGTAGATTTTGAGTAATTTACTGTTCAAAAGGGAATAACAGGGATGCATTGCTAGCAAGGTAGGTCTAATCAAAAAAAATACAAAAGAAGTCTGTATGGCCGCCTTAGAACAAATAGTTGATCAGACTGAAAGGGAGCCACCTGATTGCTAAAAGAAATTAAATCAATCAATATCAATACCATCCATCCATCGTCCATCCATCAATCAATCAAATTCAATCAATTAATGCAATCTAATCCTATCCATAAACATCAATCAAATCCATCATAACATTACATCAATGCCAGTCCATCCATCCATCAATGACAATCAATCAACTCAATCAATCAAATCAAGTTCAATTCAATCAATCCAATCATCAATCAAACGACAAGAGACATGTCTTACTTGTCATAAATAAGGTATGTACTCGTTACTGCTGTGGCGACAGCGGGTTTGGTAAACTTTGGATAACGGAAGGCAGTTTAGAGAAACGGAGGTGTCGCACTGTCTTCGCTGCCTGTCTGACGGCCAAAGGGACAAGAAAGGAGTTGAATCGCAGACCGTCGTGAAAAGAGTTATGCCGCCTTCGACTCGAACGTCATGGACCACGACAGATCGTCTCTGCTTTTTCG
>JZLH01S0277535.1:21352-33227 GCA_001188425.1 Eucidaris tribuloides
GATTTGGAACGTACATGAAAATGCTAAAAATTTCAGATGGCGGCCAATCTTGAAAATAAAAAATAAAAATAAAAAGACCCCTCTTTTTCATTTTGTTCAAAAACTCGGACGAGAAACATATTTTTTTTTACTTGGCCCAATAACCCAATCTTTAAAGACAGTTTTAAAAATGTGAGCTATATAATCCCCCGGCCTTAGGTCTAAATGGAAGCTCTGAAAAAAAATGTCATTCAAAATGATAATCTGATGCTTTACTTAAAATTCCACGAGTACCCAGTTTTACATAGTCTGACTGCCAGACCATCTGGAATCGACAGCCAAAACTGTCTCCCGCGGACGGCCCCCTGCTTCGCAGGGGTAGTCTGAAAGTCAGACTAATTTTGACCTTGTCCACTTCCTCCCATAGACTCCTGTCTTATAAATCTAGATCTAGACTACTTTGTACTCCACCGGAGTAATAAGTCACAACTGTCACATACATTATTTATCCATGCATACCAACGTAGGATGTTCATTTGTCTATGTAAGCATACTTTGTAGTTCAGGTATCAAAGTTTGACATTTGTTTTTTTTTAAATTGAAGCTCCACGATGTTAAATTGTGTCTTAAATATATCGAGTATGATGATAAGGGTAGACCAATTGTTTGCAAAGTCATTGTTAGCTGATATTTGGGATATATAGGCCTACTGTATTGCTGTAAATGATAACTGAGATTTTCTCCTTTAACCCTCTCAGAACTTGCAACTAAGGTTCTTAGACTTTGTAATTCTCAGTGTTGTACTGAAAAAGTGAAACAGTTTTTTTCAAGATCTGACACCAGGTAAACTAATGAGACCAACAAAGCGGCCAATAGAGTACTACAAATACACCAATTTTATCTGTTGGAGCAATGGTAGAGTTTACAATTTACATAAAACATCAATCTTGAATAAATGACAATCTATCATTCTCTTTGATTCAAAAAATGAAAATAGTATAACTACACATAACAACAATGTTTAATATAACTGGAACTATAAGATTGTGGCATTATTTATCTCTATGTAGGTGGTTATTTTGCATGAAGCAAACGAAAATTGATCGACACAAAAATTGTTTCGTCGTAATTTATTCTTCAAACACGTCCCATTATTAGTAAAGTGGTATTTGCAAGTAAGCATCGATACGTTCACTTTACTCTTATCTTATGCCAGATTGTCAAAAGAGTCCCTGATCGATTTCATAACTGTTGTGAACACAATTCGATATAGGGGCCTAATACATTCCTATGTATAGTTATGATTGTAATCAATCTTTTTATGCTTCTGTGATCTTGATCATCCTGGGGGGGGGGGGGGGCGGGCATAAATTCTGTTTCAAGAGGTAACAAACAAAGGGAACAGTCCATCACCATTCCAAATCCACAGAACCATGTTTCGTGGCACTGCTCTGGGCCCGTTGTTGATAATTGCAGGACTAGCGCCCTCACGTGGTTATAGACTTGCAATTTTGATGAGTTTTCACGGTAGCACTGCACTCTTTCATGTAATTTCATTCATTTCCACAATAACTGCAACCAAATTATACACACTTGGACACAGTCATAAATTATTCGAGAAATTACAAATTATTTATATCGATTGCATAATCTAGGTATGAAATATTAAACATTATAACAATAATAATGGAAAACCTAAACCCACGCTTGTGATTTAGGTCCACAGTGTGAGAAATTACAAAGAATTTGTAAAATGGTGCGTTGAAATAAAATGATGTTATCATTATATAAATTGTGGAAAGAACGAACAAGAAATGATAGTTCTCTTATGTTCCTAACCATAGTGAAGGCAAAGCGGTAAAATGAGAGAAACGCACAACTGAAAGTAAAAATCAAAACACCGGACAGGAAGTGCCATGCGTGACTTAAGCAAATAAATATAGTAGTTTCTATTTGTGCTTGGTACAAAATTAGACGCAACTTAATTCATAAAACAGAGAAAAGATGTCTTGTATGATTGCACAAGACAAACTTCCGAAGAGAAATGGCACACTTAACAATTAATAATAGAAACTAGACATTAATGTTAAAGTAGAAAATGGCAAAGTAAAATCGGAATACTGAAATTTGCGATTAATCATTATTTTATGACGTGTGTTTCCTTTAGAAAAAAAATCGTCAGTTTATTAACGGAAGAAAGACCCATTGCCACTTCTGAAAGTCGAAAGAAGACTTTCTAGAAAAATACAAACAAACAACTGCACTAACTTTTACTTTCAAGGACACGATTTAAAACTGCATTAGAGCAAAATCGACGAACATTCAAAATGAGCAACGTACTTAAAGGTAAATGGCATGACTGGGAGTGGTCCTGAACTTGGAATGAAACTATTCTCAAGAAAACTGTGCAAGGATTCTACAGTGAAAATTTGGTAGTCAAAAGTTGACTCGTTCTAAAATAACTTCTATCTGAATGCCTTGTGACTGACAAATTTGTTGTGTAGGGTTCTATGGAATTTTTTTTATCGGGGCTCGAGAGAAACAAAACCCTAGTATGTTCATGCTTGATTTGGCTTAAAGCCACTGGCTATTACCACAGTTAAAAAAATCTGAGCTACATGATTCCCCATGCTACCAGTGTCTTTCATAAGGTCTAAAAAATAAAGCCCTGAAAAAAATGTATTTCAAAATGATTATTTAGTGCTTTAAAAATGTGAAAATCTGCAAGCATTCAAATTGACCGGATTCACCTGTCTATTTCCTCCCATAGACTTATTGTGTGTAGATCTAGGCTATTTTCCACTCACCCCGAGTATTAAATGCTTATTCATTCATATCTTGCCAGTGGCAGCATAAATTTCCAAACTTTTGTATTCTACGGTGTTTATTTGTCCATTCAATCACTACTATGTAGCTCAGATATCAAAGTTTGACAATTTTTTAAATTGAGCTCCACAATGTAAGCCTATCACTTTAAACAAATTGAAGATAAATCCTTCCAGCCAGGAGATACACTGCAGCTGGTGTATCCACTGATATATCTTTCACCCACTTTGGTCAAAGAGCCATTTTTTTAATCATGTCACTGCCCTTTAAAGCTCAGTGACATGATTGGGCGAAATTAAAAAAAAATGCCTTTAGAACCAAACTGGTTCAAAGATATACCAAATATACACCAGCTGGAGTGGATCTCTTAGCTGGAAGGATTTGTCTTGAGTTTGTTTACTTAAGGTGAATCAAGCATGAACATGCCAACAATTTAATTCTCTTGAGGCTCGAGTAAATTAATCCTATAGAGCCTACAATGATTTGTCTGTTACACTGCAAATTCGTTGTGTAAAGCTCTATGAAGTTGTGGAAAATTTGTGTACTATGTGAACCACAAAACCCAGTTGTGGGGTTCACATAGTACACAACCCTACACAACTTTACACAACGAATTTGCAGTGTAAAATGTACACAGATGGACGTTATAGCAGTGCAAAATGTACCGGTTCACAGATGGACGTTATAATAATAATAATCCACATTTCATTCGAAACAGAAATCAAACAAAGAAATCCTCCGAAAATTCATTTTGCCCAGCGATACGGAAAACGAAAAAAAATCGGGGAAATGGGCAGTGTAACGCGGAAAATGGGAAATCATGAAATGCTGAAGTAATAACCTTGAAATTGATAGTTAATTACAAAATAAACAAATATCAAAATTTCTAATATCATTATTTAACAAAATAATGTCATTACCAAGCATTAGAGTAACTTTAATGAACCCCTCTGCAGCCCTCTCTGCCGGTCCGGCGCTTTCTCACTACAATGACTACAGCTGCTCCATTTCACAGAGGCTGAATTATGCAACTATTAGGTAATAAATGGTGTTTATATATATGATTTTGAGTAACGCGGAAAATCGCGGAAAATGGAAAATTTGAAAAACTAAATTTTGATTTTGAAAATGGGAAAAATGGAGGCCTTACTTTAATCACTCGGTAAGATGGGAAGTAAACACTTTTCCCTCACTAAGGTAAAGAAATTTGATGAAGTTGTATGAGAAATTCTATAGCAATTTTCTCTCCCACAATTTTCCAATAATTATAATAACAATAATAATAATAATAATAATAATAATGATGATGATGATGATGATGATGATGATGATGATGATGATGATGATGATAATAATAATAATAATAGTATACAAATATATACTGATACGAGAGTCTCTGGTTGAAACTATGACGAGCCCGAGGTTACGTGGACTGTACTATTTTCCCGAACGAAAATAGTTAACAGTCAACGTAACCGAGGGCGTCATAGTTTCAAACAGAGACTCTCAGGATAGGATATATTTGTTTTATATCCGTCATCGAATTAACCGGGAAATTACACAAAGAAAAAAGAAGGAAAATGAAATGTACTTACGGTAACCCCTACGAGTAAGTGTGCGTCGCACGGCATACAGGTGCGCGATATTTTTACTTGCAGTACGGATAGGGATACAATTCCATCAACGTATACTCTAGTTAGTCGAGTACCAATTTCATAAACCTATAAAACACTAATTTGTTCCTCATTCTTATTTTAACTATGATCCTAACTCAAACTCGACGAATTTAACCCGGTGTTAATCTTAAACTTTGCCAGACTTTCATACGGGTGTAGCACGCATAATGTCTTTCATGCGCACGGAAAAAATAGCGTACGGTACATGTGTTTTGTACACACGATTTATTCGGCTTTTTAAGCTCAAATCGCGATCCCGCTGTTGGGTACTCGTCGGTCGCGGGTGGGGCAAATAGTATAGCGCCCTCATTGTTGAGAGATTAATGTACTATGGGACTTGATAAGAGTCCCATAGTACTTTACTATTGTCCTCTCCGAAAGTTATAGTACTTTCAGAACTAGACTCACAGAATAGTGTGTTTATTTTTGATCATGTGACATACTTTTGACCAACCAGAATTCAAGAAACTTACAATGAGGGGTATAGAATAATAATAATAATAATAATAAAATAATAATAATAATAATAATAATAACAATAATAATAATAATAATAATAATAATAATAATAATATAATAATAATAATATAATAATAATAATAATAATAATAATATAATAAATCAGTCACGATATTGGTGACACACATTAGACAATAGCACATAATTACAAACGGTAACATGAAAAACAATAATTTATGCCAAAGTATTTCATGGAAAAGGAGTCCATAACTCATTGCGTACATCGTCCCGTATTTAGAGACCTGATATAACGGTAGCTGTACCCATCGAGAATGACACCAATCTAACAGTGAACCAAGAATACATGTCATTAATAAATTGCTTGCCCCAAAATTAGCATTGTGTTAATGGTGTGTGGAAGAAAATTCCATTTAAGAACTTTTAACAAGGTATGGGAGCTAGAAACTCGGATTTGGTTGGATAGTGAGTTAGTGACCGTTACATTTTGAATTGACATAAGGACAAAAATTCTACCATAGTCTACTAATCTTCTTTTAGACCCTTACAGTGCATGTGCATGTGTTTATCATGTGTGGTATGTGAAATTTATTTACATTGTACAAATATGTATTCAAGATCATGACAAATTATATTTATAAGTCCCATGTAGATTGCTATTCACAAACAAATACATGGTTACTGAAATAAAACTATTCAACTGTGACAGTTCAGTGGGCTTCACAGGGAGTCTAACTAACGGTTACTGTTTGCTGAATTTCAATATTTTGAATAACTGCTGGTCTCTAGATTCCACAGACACATCCTTCAAAAATATTAGATCATGTGCGATGATTCGTTCTAGCGAACTTACATGGTAAAAATAAACGTTTTAAAGGCAGCAATGTTTTGGGAAAATCTATTCCCTTCACTGTAACGTTGACACCCCCCCCCCCATCATGGCAGTGACAAAAACACCATTGGTCTGTATTTAACATGGACTTTGATTCCATTTCTGTTTGTTCATTAGACAAGTTAGTGGAGTCAACTTTAGTTGTGAACTTGTGATGAAAACAGACAAACTGTACATTATGAACACTATAGGGCCAAAGAGAAGAGCGTTTAGCGATGTGTTGTTAAGATATAGACACTTGCAGATACATGTATAGTAAATGATAAAACAGTTGAAATATGTATGAATAATAGTACAGAAATTGGAGGAAAACGAGTAGTGTCTACATACAGAATCTGGAGTACGGAAGTAATTCATTCCTCTCTAGTCAGATCTAGTCATTTTTAAAAAGAGAGTTGTGGTGTAAGTCGAAAGATAGAAAAAAAAAGGTTTACGTTACTTTATGCATGATTTCCCCTGAAATTTGTATATGAATGAATAATGAATCTAACAAAAAGAATGTACCCATTTTTAGCTTCTTACAGACTTATCCGAGGTTCGTGCAAAGGGGAATCCTAATCATTTTTACTTTCATGCCAGGCAACCAAGATCAACCCATTTTGGGAGGTTTATGCATGGTTTGCACGACGGCAGAAAATGTTTCTGAAGCAATTAGAGTGCTAGCGCCATCTGTTGTTAGTCGCTGAACACCTTGAGACAGGACTTTGCTCTCTGGAGAGGCGGAATGCCGCGGCGTTCGCACGGTAAACACTATGGTTAGATCGATAAAACTTGGGAGTAAATACCCTGGCCTACATGTACATGTACAGGCTGGCTTTATGAATTTGTAAAATAGACATTGGTCCAACACGTGTAACCGGATTTTGTGTACACTGAATGACTCATATATTCGTTTCCCTGTATGAAACGACTATTTATACGACCGTGTATAACACTACGCCAGAATGCACAACTAAAGCGTGATGAGTAGGTTCGTAGACTGTGACATACCTCAATTTATGACAATACCCTGAAGTCCGACCCGCCATAATCAAAATTTGTCAACAGTCGGCCGACTCGAGCTGAACTATAACTCAAGAATTTAGGTTGGGTGCACCAGAAGAAAGAAGGTATGTATACTATAAGTAAGCCGGTACGTATGGTATAAAGCACTATACGGTGTAAAATGGTGAGAACATGCACCTATCCCTAGAATAAGCTAGCACGAAGTTGTATGGTACGCGGGCCAAAAATCTTTATTCAATGCTGATTGGATTGAATTTGTCGTTTTGGTAATAAATATATTTATGGAGAATGATAGGCCTACTAAGAGTCCTATTCTGAACGCATATCGAGCGCAGGTCTTCCAAATCTGTGTGCTCAAGTTGACAGGGCCACTGAAATTTGCAAGAGGGCGGAAAAGTTCTACTTCATGGGACCATAGCAGTTATTCAGTCATTCATGCCAACTTCAAAGGTGTATAGTTTACTCCAGGTACATGTATCTACCACATTCTGCAATTAGTTGTTGCATGCATAATGAGAAAAAACAAACAAAATGTACGGTATGATTACTGTGTCTGAATTATATTTATTAAACATCTTATGATGTAGCCTCATGATAAGAGTCTTTGGGCGGAATTGGGGCGTTTTGCCCTCGTTAACACCTTTTCTACTGTGTTTGTTACGTTCAATCTTAATCGATAAGAAATCGTCATGAAATGTTCTAAACCCGGGTACATTCATCATAAGTGCAAGAACAAAAGTGAAATGGATGCAAGGAGATGTTGTTGCAATATCGTATCCCACAACCGAGGTTGTTAGCAGTACTTCGTGGAAACATTTTGCTTTTATTGTCATTTGAGTACATTGTAAAAACCGTGTAATTAGCGAGAAAACGCTTTTCTAAACACATTATTGCTATCGTTTTGCAAGCATGTATAGATGGCTAAAGGTCATGATTGTATCAAATCACTAAACATCGGCGCCAAATTTCACAATACTATAAAACTGAGTGTTAATAATCTAAACACACATTTTCTAAACTCTAAACTCTAATTGCTAAACACGTCTTTTGCAGTGTGTAGACATGGTCAAAGAGTGTGCTCTTGCATTCTATCTCGACCCTGGTCCTTTATGATTTATCATACATTAATTAGATGTATATATTTTTGTCATAGAAATATAATTTGAGTTTCCATTCATATTTTAAACTAAGGCAGTACAACGAGACTTTGTCACACGATCACCGTCCCGTCTTCAGAATGGAGGTAACGATAAGCAGACTCATCTTGTCTATTGTGGCCATCGTGGTCTTTATTGTGGTGTGTCGCGGCATCGAAAGTCTTCTACGATCACGGCTAATACCACGGGTAGCGAATAAGTAAGTATAACTTCTGATTTTTTTTTTTTGTAAGCCCAAGTATAGTGTTTGTCGATCGGACAACTTTTTCGTTAATCTTTCGCAAAGTATTCTAATCAGAAAACAATATATCAAAACTACTGAAAATAGTTTTTAAAGTAACACGTTATGTGTAAATTACCGGAGAACATGTAGCGGTATGTATATACAATACATATGCCATATGTCATATGGGAAATGTCAGGGTCTCCCCCCACCCCCACCCCACCCCCGACATAGATTTTGAGTAATTTCTTTACAAAGGGAATAACAGGGCATTGCTACAGTAGGTCTATCAAAAAAAATACAAAGAATCTGTAGGGCCCCTTAGAAAAATAGTTGTCAAGCTGAAAGGGCCACCATGATTGCTAAAAGAAGATTAAATCAATCAATCAATCAATCCATCCATCCATCCATCCATCAATCAATCATTCAATCAATTAATCAATCAATCCATCCATCCATCAATCAATCCATCATCCATCAATCAATCCATCCATCCATCCATCAATCAATCAATCAATCAATCAATCAATCAATCAATCAATCAATCAATCAATCAATCAACGGACAAGAGACATGTCTTACTTGTCATAATACAGGTATGTCCTCGTTACTGGGTGCGACAGCGGGTTTGGTAACTTGGTAACGAGGCAGTTAGAGAAACGAGGTGTCCACGTCTTCGCTGCCTGTCTGACGGCCAAGGGACAGAAGGAGTTGGAATCGCAGACCTCGGAAAGAGTTATCACCCTTCGACTCGACGTCATGGACCACGACAGCATCGTCTCTGCTTTCGAGTTTGTGAAAAGTAAATTGCCGAAAGACAAAGGTAAGAAATATAATCGCCCGAATCTAAAAGGGTGTTAGCATATGCTCGATGCACAAGGAAAATCACAAATATTCAAATCCATGAAATCGAACGGAATTGCAAAATAATTAAATTAAGCAGAAGGGAGTTAAACATTAAATTGCCTCTAACTTGAAACAATTGGTTGATTTGATATTTCACTTGGCAGACTGACAAAAAGGTCTATAATTTCAGAATAATTTGATTTTATCTGGAATAAGCCAATTTTTCCAGGTTAGATGCAATTTTATGTCAACACCCTTACACTTAGAGCCCTTTTACTGGCCGGCCTGGCGACGATATTAGATAGTTATGGGTTTGAAGAAGCATGCAGATTATTGCTTGTAACACAATCATGCGCACTCATGCACCGAGTTGTATAGAATATACTCAAACAACAAAGACTCACAAACATCTAAATCTGAAATCCAACAAACAGCTAATTTACTTCAGATAAAATTATTTACGCTCGTACAGGCTCTGTAAAGTCCCTACCGTTAACCAAAGATCAACATCAACAAATCCTTTGTGAACTCTGAGAGGCCCACATGTATGTCTCTGGATAATGTACTGATATACCCTCCCTACTCAAAAGTAGTGCAACATACACTATAACGCATACATTTTCCGTTGAAGGGGTCTTTCTAAAATGATGTCCTAACTCCGTTCATTATTGCAAAATTACAATTTAAAAAAAAATAAATCTATGAATATATTTTCTCGTTCCTTCTCCAAGGCGGAGAGATTATCAAATGCAAGCGCGCCCACGACAGAGGAGATGGAACATTTTTGCTCCCTGTAGGGGTGGGGTGTTAATTCACACTAGCATCGTAATTCGGTTTCATATTACCAATAAAATGGTTTTAATGGTTTGGAAAGACTTCCAGGAATCAAAAAATGTCACTATGATCCTCTGAAGGGGTCTCAGAAAGAAGACCACGCCCCTCGAAGACGAAAGTGACCTCCTATCTTCATAAGACAGTGGTAAGGAGGAAACGCGCCATTTTTTAAACAATACCTCTTCAAGATATAATTTCTCACTCTTTTTCTATTCTAAAGGTAGTTTACTATTGTAAACATCTTAAAATTTACTGTAATGAAACTTTTCGGTACTTTGGATATAATGATGCGAAGAAAAAGCCATCATCTTCTATGAGTAGCCTTATCCTCCTTGTCACTGTCTTATGAAGATAGGAGGTCACTTTCGTCTTCGAGGGGCGTGGTATTCTTTCTGAGACCCCTTCAGAGGAACACATTGATATTTTTTGTTTTCTGGAAGTCTTTCCCAACCACCAAACCGTTTTATTGGTAATATGAAACTGAATTACGATGCTAGTGTGAATTAACACCCCACCCCTACAGGGAGCAAAAAAAAAAGGGTTAAAATTTATGTTCCATCCCCTCTGTCGTGGGCGCGCTTGCATTTGATAATCTCTCCGCCTTGGAGAAGGAACGAGAAAATATATTCATAGATTTATTTTAAAAAAATTGTAATTTTGCAATAATAAACGGAGTTAGGACATCATTTTAGAAAGACCCCTTCAACGGAAAATGTATGCGTTATAGTGTATGTTGCAATACTTTTGAGTAGGGAGGGTATACAATCATTCATTACATTCTGTCAAATGATTTTGTTCATTCCATGTTGTTGTTACATTTCTCTAATAATCATTACGTACATAAACTAGATATATTTATTTGAAAGCTTTATTCCGAAATGTTATATCACACCAATATCAGACTCTGAATGTCTTTTTTTTAAAATTAATTAATGAAAAGAAAGAGTCCGCTCTTTCTGATGAGGTATAACTCTGATGACGTTAGCACCTTATTAACCCTTTGGATTCCATAATGTGAAATATAGTCGCAAATCTCGGGGTCCCCCCACCCCCGAGATTTTTCATGAATTAATAAAAAAAAACCCCGAAAGACATTCAGAATCTGTTATTGGTATGATATGACCTTTGAGCATAAAGCTTTCAAATTAAAAAAAATATCCCCAAAACTAGATTTGGGCTTTAAGTTAATCACTTTCATACATACGATGTTAAATGACGAAACAGGTCTTAAACTCATTTAGAATGGAAACTGTGATTTTAGACCACCATCTTAAAGACACATCATTGTGGAAAACTGGAACTGTAGCTCATTGATGTTTTCCCTTTTTTAAAAGCAATTTGTCCTTTATTTTTAACGTTTTCCGAGACCCTAGTAGCAGCCAGGATCATGAAGCTCGGATTTTAAAAAGTGATGCCTTTAATCGTAGCTTGACATTGATGAAGTTCTCCAAGGCTTGAAGGGGAAGCAAATGAACAGCGTATTGTAAATGCATAATTTTCTCTCCATCTCTTTTCATTCCACATTCTCGACTGGCCCCTTTATGTAACTATCTCCTCTGTTCTCTCGACTAAGGTTTATGGGGTCTAGTCAACAACGCGGGCATCGCTTTTACCCCGGGTCTCCTCGAGTGGTGCACGCGACAAGACTACGAGCGGGTCATCGGGGTCAATCTCATCGGCGTCATCGACGTTACCATTACATTCATGCCTCTCTTGAGAAAGGCCAAAGGTCGAGTTGTCAATGTGGCTAGCGCCCTCGCGCGGGTAGCTTCGATGTGCGGCGGATACGCCGAGTCCAAATATGGAATTGAGGCATTCTCAGACACACTCAGGTATAATTATGTGCATTGTAGCACCAACTTCTCCCTGAACTAGTCTTTAAATGTAAGTCTTGTCACTGACACTGTACAGAATTGGTTAAAATAAGGAAGTCCTATTAAAAAGTCAAACCTTGATATCT
>JZLH01S0277569.1:49125-63565 GCA_001188425.1 Eucidaris tribuloides
ATATGCATATTGCATTTTTGGTATTGAAAATGTATTCATAAGAACAGGTGGGTAGTTCTAGAAGAGAAAATATTCATAAATTTCAATACATTATGAAATTAGTATATTGTACAGGGTGTGTTTTGATATTTGTGAGAGTAGTTGTGCACATATCCAACATTAAAATCTATGTGTGGGACTGTATAAATTTCAGGAAGCATCAGATGTGCCAGCTTACAAACAAGATAGAAACCAAACAAAAAAATAATATATTTCCAGGTTTTTAATACATTGTAGAAGAGGTATTGAATATAACGTACACTGATTTTCGGTTCAATATAATTTGACCCCGATGGTTAAATTTAAGGTCAAGGTAAAGGTCAAAAGGTCATCGTAGTTAAACTTGCTCCAATGTAAAAAATAATGTCACATTTAGATTGTTTATCTTATTCCCTTTTCAATGATACCACTCACATCAAATTTGGACCACCCGTTACCGCACAATGGCCATTAGAAAATTGGCAGTTACACCCATTTTGGCCGAAAATGCTAATAAAGGGCGTGTCATAGCGTGAGAACCGTAAGGCGGACTACGCTAAAAAATTGAATCTGGCTTGTATGATGTCAATTACCTATATACCAAATATGAGCAAATTTGGAGTTTGTACTGTTTAGCCCATTGGGTGAATTGACACGGAATGACCCAACAGAAGAAGAGAAGAGAATAGAAGAAGAAGAAGAAGAAGAAGAAGAAGAAGAAAAAGAAGAAGAAGAAGAAGAAGAAGAAGAAGAAGAAGAAGAAGAAGAAGAAGAAGAAGAAGAAGAAGAAGAGGTAGAAGAAAGAGAAAAAAATAAAGATAAAACAGAAGATGAAAGGAAGAAGATAGGATTTCGCATGAAGGAGGAGAATGTGATATTGATGATAATAGTAATGGTGATGATAATGATGATGATGATAATGACGACGACGACGATGATGATGATGATGATGATAATACAACTTACTCTGATCCTGAAGGTGATCGCAATCGATCAGACGCCAGTCGTCCTGAGGCAAGTTTGTTTTTCCATTCAGGAGTCTGCCAGGGATTATCCTAAAAAGAAATCATAAATGAATCTTAATTTGATGCATCCTGATTCCGTAAAAGTGTCTGTTTGTCAATTGAAATTTGTCATTTGCTCAAAGATCTTCCGTCAGCAAACTTGATTTTTTCATGTGGACACACTAATACTTTTTAAATTTATTAAAGCAGTGTACAAGCAACATTTGCGTGTTTCGTGCATTACAATTAAAGGGGGGGGGGGTCAGATTGACTCCAAAAAAGGGGATATGGGGGTCACAGCCAGAAACAGGTCCAAATTTGACACATGATGCCGTTTTCTATCCACATCACATTATCACTTGCAGCCCGGTTGGGGGGGGGGGGTCAAAGTAAACCCCTTAAACACCCCCGTAGATCCGCCACTGTACTATACGCCACGCCCTCTATCTTACCTGGTCAGTGAAGGAAGGCATGATATGGTAGTTTAGCATCTCCTGATGGAAAAGTGACGTTAGACTAGCGGTCAGTGGGGACACCACGGCACGCCAGTCCGTCGGGCAGCCTTGCCGCGAGCGATGTTCCACCTCGAAGTGTTTCATGAAGGCATCGGAGGCCGTGTGGTGATCCATGATCGTCACGCCATATTGCTAAGGTGGAAGAAATCAGATCAAATCAAATCAAACGAAAGCAAATCAAATTAAATCAAATCAAATCAAATCAAATCGTGGCCACAGTGGACTGAAGGGCATTGACCAAATAACGCTCTAGAAAAAATGTTCTGCAGTCTCTAGATTGGTATTGAAAAATATCATTACAATTCAATTAAGATAAAGTTACTGATGAGAAAACACATTTGTTCTTCAAGTTTTATTTGCGCATTGATGAGATAATCGACTTATTAGCGAGGCAAGTTCTTAGTCCTATTCGTAGAAGAAGGAATCACTGTCAATAGCGATTTCACAGACACAAACATTAGAAGATCAGTCTTTACAGCTATGTTATTAATATTTATTAAGGCCTGTGGCTCTACATTATATGCATCGGAATGCACAGGTGAAGGACTCCTTTGAATGAATTTGACAAAAGCCATTCACGAAGTTCTCCGTTATGTATAGAGTGGTTGCGCCTCACCGAAGTTCCTATTCAGTATTCAAACATCTGCGGATTCAGTGAAGCGTTGTGACTACATAGGTTGTCAAGCACTCCCTAGATTGTGAACGAGGATGTGACGTCGCGATATTCCAGCCTCGCAAT
The DNA here is from genome assembly GCA_001188425.1 of Eucidaris tribuloides. Classification (NCBI taxonomy): domain Eukaryota; kingdom Metazoa; phylum Echinodermata; class Echinoidea; order Cidaroida; family Cidaridae; genus Eucidaris; species Eucidaris tribuloides. The sequence continues at coordinate 51,402 of JZLH01S0277569.1, forward strand.
TTATTTTTGCACACGGCGAAAGTCTGCGGTAGTTTGTACTCTAATTAAACGGACTTGGTCACGACATTATAAATAACCGTCACAATTGATTGATTTTCTCAAAAACGCGCAAATGGTATTGGGATAACAAACCCGATTTAAGGGTTTAGTAATATTTAAATAATCATCATCAGGGATTTGTAAAATACCACTGATGGGACTACGGAAAATCGCGATAAATGGCCTTGCCCTACAGTGCACAGTGGCTATCACAGACTCAAGAATGGTAAAGTAGCAGTAGAAATCTTCCAAGCGATATATGTGATCAAAAAATGATGAAGTTATTCCTTATATATTAATTGTAAATCATCCAGACATTATGGAGTATACGTGACTAGTTATCAAAGGTTGTTTGATTTTTTTTAATCTGAAAAGACTGTTTGCCAATAAATTACATGCAGTTTTTATTTACCGTAGACCCAATTTACATTTTGAAGACTCAAATTTATATTACATTGTAATCTTTTAGCAATTAACATTAAATATTCGCATTGATTGGTCCCTAAAATTGCAAATAATGCAGAGTATGTCTGGTTAAAGCACTATGGTTTAGATTCAGGGTTTTCTGTATAACAAAATGACATAAAAAGCGCTGCAAACAAAATTAACTTGCTATTCTCTTCCGCTTTTAAACAATTAAAATGTTATTCAAGTTTTGAGAATATTTGTATTTATGCTGATGTTCAATTGTTTCAAAAAAAAATTGTCATATACCAAATACCCCTTAAAATGGTTTTAAATCTTTAGGTACATTCTCCCGTTTGGGTCAGTTCAATTATGGTTAATTTTAAAAAGGCATGTTCATCAAAACTAATATAGGATCACCAGCAAATTGGCATTCCATTTCTCTATAAGTGCAAGAAAGCCTCCAACAGTTTCACATTTTGCGTGATTTTGGAATCAACCTCGAATAACTAAAGAGCTCATACCCAAAATTAGTGAAATCCTTTCCATGAAATACGAGAGGGGCGTCGGCACGTTTCACGAAGACAAAGCATTGGAGGGGCAGAGCATTGTTTTGAGTTGACATCAGTATATACAGAATAACATTTTCAAATACGTATTTTTATGAACGAGTACGGGATATCGTGTATCTTACATTTATTTTTACCTTGGCGCGTGTACAAACTTGAATAAAGGAATACATTTGTCTCCAAAGTAACTAAAAGCGGATTAAGCACCTTTGGGAAAGGAACTATCTTCAAATAGTGTTTTCAGGTTCCAGGAGCAGGGATTTCATGTGATGAGTGGGGAGGTTGACGACAACACGGAAGACGAAACAGTAATACCATTGCCCGGCGGAAATACGCTTAGAGGAGACAAATAAGTGGAAATTGTGACATTGAAACGGTCTTACCCTCATTAATAACGTCAATCTATTTTCTTACATTTATCTTTTGAATAAGTCCGCAGACCGAAGATTACAAAATCTATCAAAAAGCTATAACAAAATTGTAAAAAAAGTTTCAAAAATCGATGGGGGAGGGGGGGGGGATCGCGCCAGAAAAAAAAATCGAGGGGACATAATCCCCCTCCCGGGTTTGTCGCCTATGTCAGGTTTACATGTTACCTGAAAACTGTGCAATACGACCACGTTCATCTCCACCAGAGTACGATCCTTCCACAACGAGTCAGTCGTAGATGTATCCAAACCCAGACGATCGGCTAGTGTCTGGAAGATAGGGATTAAAGCGATTATATGTTTAACTATTAAACGTGTCATACATTTTTTAACAGTGCTAAAATGAATACTACACTCATGCTCATAATTATAGAATATTTTGTTGATACTTAAGTCCTTTCTCCTATATCGTCCTAAATTTTCAAGAGAAGTGTTTATTTCACAAAAACGCAGTATGTGAAGCAATTTTTGGATTTCCTGAGATGACTAAATTGACAACTGAAATACGTTTGAGCGCAATAACAATTACATATTTATTTTTTTTTATCCACAAAAATCATGAAAAAAAGTATTTAAATTAAAGTGATTAATAAAAAACCGAACCCCCACAAATTTGATAAATTTGTAGTCTAATCGTCACTTATCATTAATTAACATCAGAAGTTTCTGTTGGAGCCAAGTCGTCAATAACGCGGCTAACCACCACGTGACTCGAACAACAATACCGCCATTTATAAACACAGGTTTTAGTGTCGAGTCGGACGCTACAAAATGCTCAGCATTCCTGCAATTCTTAGAGTACTGTATAATAATTGTTTCACCTAATGTGAGCAAATATTAATATCAGATGTTCACGAAAATATGGCAACTTCTAAAATATTTCTAAAATATTCAGTAATTATGAGCATGAGTGTATATACTTCAAACAACAGTAACTTTTATGCATACATATTGGAGAAAAATGTTATCTACAAAGGTTGTACATAAAGTATTTCTAACAATGAGTCAATTTTTATTCTAATAATAAAATTTCTTAAATAGTCCTCCGGGGAAGTTGTCCTTTCGGGGGAGTTGTCAGGTAACAGTCGTCCTACAACCTCGGAGTACTCACCTTTAACAGATTAAATCGCTTCTCTCCACAGAGGGCAGTGTTGGCGATGTCTGTGGCCACGTACCACTCGTTGATTGGACAGGCAGGGAACTGGATGCCGCCGATATCCAGCAGGTAGTTGGCGCGGGACGGGATGGCGTACCACTTGAGACCAAGCTCGATAAACCACCGAAGCCTGCATGGAAAAGAAATTTCAATGAATGAAGTCTTACATTAATGTGACCTGTCGCGTTTTTAGAACTTGACGATTGGCCCTACTGGAAGTAAGCTACATGCTTTTCTATGATACCGGCCTTTTTTCAACGACACTAAAAAGAAAGCAATTTACACGGTTTATATTTTAACATTTGATTCGTACACTCTGCAGTGATAAAAAAAAGCAGCATGACAGACAAATGTACGCTCTCCTTTCCATTCTATCATTTGCTCCCCCATGCGTATTTCTGATTAACCCGTTGGAGACGATTTGATTTCACTATAACACGCATTTTCCGTAGACACCAATACGAGTTAACTCGTACTTAGTCTCCAACGGGGAAGACACCAGTAACACGATAATACATCTTACACCCCCGGAAATCCTACAGCAGCCTAGCTACTCCAAACGAACTCTTCTTCTGAGGTAGTGTTGCGGCACAAATTGATTGTCTCCGTGTGACAAATTGTTGCCGGCGACATTTTATGCCAATTTGTGCAAAACTCGACGGCACATTGTCGCCACCGGCACAAATTGTCGCCGACAATTTGTGCCCGGAGTTGACGGCACAAATTGTCGCCGGCCATGATCAAAGCACATTAAAACAAATTGATTGCTCTTACACAGGCCTTCCTTTCCTCCAAAAATAAATAATTGTTACTTACTCGGGGTGGGTGAGTTCCACTTCGAAGACGAGTTCTTCTGGGATTTCGAAGACTTCCGGATCCTCTCCGTTAGCTTGGAGAACGATGGGTAGGACATCGAACTGAGTTCGGGCGGCTCGCCAGCCCAACATCCGACATACCTACATGGAAAGATTAATGAAACCTACGTATGATCTTCTCTTCTATATTGAGCTTTTCATAGAATAAAGAAAAAATGCAAGATAAGAGCAATTTTCAAAAAAGAAAAACAAAGTCAAAATAGTTATGGACTATGTTGCAAAAAGTTATGTTTCGAAAATAAGTGGTTAATGTACTCCTCAGGAAAAATATAATATGATCGTTCATATCTTTGTAAACAAAAGAATATTAAGAAAAGTTATACTTCTACACTGACAACAAAAAACATTCGTATACATCGCGTAGACCTTAGCATGGCGACCGTTTACGAGTACCAAGTATATTCGGACAATGAAGCCCTTTTAGACTAACGGATAAAGCGATCTTGATAGTATTCGAATAATCTCTTTGATCATCCCTGTATAGGCTGTATATTTTTTTTCTTGAAGACGAAACAAATTAAACAAATCAAATTACATTAAACATCATATAACTGTTTAAATATCTCTCTCGTTCATCCAAGACTGCATGAATAACACTGTACGAAACGTGAAATTCGCTAACGGGGTTAATTTCTTAATCAGTTGTTTTACGCCTACTTATGTTTGTCATATGTTGTTGTTGTTGTTTGTTTTTTTTTTTTTTGGGGGGGGGGTAAACGAAATATCAAACAAATTCCACACCTCGGTAAACTCCAAATTACTGGGATCGCCGAGGATGGAGCCGTCTGGCTGCTTGTATCCGGCGTATCCAATCAGCTGGGTATTCCAGATACGAAAATCACGCTGCTTGTCCGCCTGACGGGCCGGGAAGACTGTGATGGCGGGTCTGAACAGAAAAAAAGCAAACCAAAAAAACATTAATGCACACATTTTAATATTTTAGTTCTCAAAGTTAAACATACACTAAGTGCTTTTTGAGCTCTGGTGAATAACCATCTGTGACCGTGTTGATGAATAGATATAAATCTGGTGCGCATAGCAATTTTCACTTTGCTAAGTTTGCTCAATCAAAAATGTTTTCAACTCGATAATTCAAAGCTTAATTTTTGCAGATATAGTATCGAACGAAAGAGTAATAAATTATCTTTGCGATGACACATTGCAAAATTCATTAGATTATACATGTATATTCCTTACGGAAGTTGGGTTTCCCTTTTTTTCAAAACATTCAGTATGAAAATGTTATAACGATCAGAATTACAAAGTTGCAATTGGCTATTAGTGTCCAACAGAATTTCACATTTTGTCTACAATCCTTGCAAGGTTACTGACCTGATATTTCCTTTATTCGTTGCGTATAACAGGTGTTTGCATAAAGCCTCGAACACGTCCGTAGAATTCCTCACCTTACGGGCATCAAATACCTGGAAGTAATATAAATCATCTTGATTTTTGCACCTTGCAATAATATCAGAAATACAAACGAAATAATCAAAGATCCAGGTCCTCTGTCAACACTGGATTGTAAAACAACAACCAAGATGACAAAAGGCAGTGTATATAAAATAGATCAAGACCGACTGGGTATAAATATTTCACGAAACATATAAATACATAAGATAGAAAACACAAATAAATACTTAATAGATTATAGTTTATGATATTGGTTTGAGAATACTGACTGAAATTACCATGGTTGATTAGAATTTGGATCATAATTACCTTTAAATGAATGCTTAAAGGATATAATTTATAATACATGTACATAATTATGTTTGATATCCGGAATAAACTAACAACTCCCTCCTTCCCGCTCCGGCATCCACTTCCTGAGGTAATTCTTGCTTTGCTTCTTCGAATTACAGAAAAACAATCATTATCATTACAGTGGCGGCGCCAGGGTGAAATTTTGGGATTGTGAAATCCGTCAGGAAAATTTTGTCATCCCCCCCAAAAAAAACAAACAAACAAACAAACAAACAAACAAACAAACAAACTGCAAGTCAGACAGCATCCGACAAGTGGGGGACAGGTAGCCTATGACGACGGATAAAAAATGAAGTAGTGTCTGGTTTTGGGAAAATATGGGAGGGGCGATATATAATTATAATAATGGGGACAGGTCCAGTCTATCAATGGACCATAAAACCTCATTTCACACCATCAGAACCATTATTACACGAGCCTTACTTGCAATTTGTTCCACTGCGTTCTGCAGAGAGATTGGGGCAGGTTTCTCCAGGCGGTTTTGGCGCCAAAAATCAGCTCGGCTTCCGTCAGATCGTAGGTTCCCGTCTCCTTAATCGCCGTGTTCATCTCGTAAAGACGTCGCTCGTGAGAGACTGTCCCTGATCTGTTCACGAGTTGAAAGTCGACAGTTTGGAAAGTTGTATGAAATGTACATTTTCTCCAATCAAGACATAATTAAGAGCGCCTCGTCTTTATGTTGGCATCAAATTGCAGTTTGAAGATGTCGTTTATGCAACACGGGGGTTAGTATGTTAGTATATGACCCGCATTTTAGCCCTATTTACTACACTCTGTTCTAATACATATTACTTTTGACAACCCCTCGTTCCAATGCGTCACGATTTTATTTCTGTCGGCGTTCTGAACCCCCCCCCCCCACACACACTTTCGTTACACATGCCCAATCCATGACCCCCCTTTCTTAGCAGGTCGGCCGTACTGGAGGCCGTCGTTTCGGTATTTTTTTTTTTTAATTTCATTAATGCTTTGTTGTTTGGTTTTTAGCGAAAAATCCTTGTTCCGGTACCATGCTTGTCGGCAGTTCCAAAGACCTTTTTTTTTTGCTTATCAGCAAAAACCCTCGTTCCGGAGACCCCATTTTTACCTTGTGGTGGCATATACCTATGGAGGCGAATGCCTCACCCTCCCCCACCATGCAACAGCATTATATCACCGATTTACAAAACAGACCCGCAGAAGAAATGGAAATTATTAATTTATAAAGTACTATATTTCCCTTGTTTCAAGGATGAAATGTGTTAACAGCACTAAATGGAAAAAAACAAGCCATGGTGCTTGAAATAGTCTGACTGCTGATAAAGTGCGGGAGCCACAAAATGTTTGATACATCTACCCCAGGGATTCTCAGTTATTTTTGTTGAAGCGCCAAATCTTTTATCGAGAATTTATAATGCACCACTATCCAAGCGAGCGTAGCGAGCTAAGCCTCACGGCGCCGGGGGTCTACGGGCCCGCAAAAGGGCCCCTGACGGGGGTCAAGGGGAAGAGCCCCCCCCCCCCCCGCTGAAGCTCTTAGATATGAGGCGTTTCAAGTGGCCCAGAATGGCTCTTATTAATTACCGAAATACAAGTTCAAACAAACTACACAATTTATAATTTTTATCACAACGGCTTCCATGCGCCACTTCGGATGGCCCGATGCGCCAAAAGTGGCGCGTGCGCCGCTATTTGAGAACCCCTGATCTAACCCTTATATTAAAAACATGAAGAAACATTGTGATTAATGGATGATTTAACATTACATAACTGAAAAAAGGGTCTACATTATATAAATCGAAAATCGTATTCCCATTCATGTGACATATATACAATTAAGAATGATTCAACATCATAATATTCAAGTCATATTTTTGATCTTGTGATGACATCGATATTAGTAATATATTATCAAGATTTTTCGTTGAATAAATACTTCATGGTTACAGCTTTTATAAGAAGTAAACAGTATAGGCTACCACCGAAATCTAGATGGACTTCAGGTTTTTACTCTTCGTACATACCTCTGTGCGTGTGAGTAGTACTGGTCGATGAATTCTTTGCCCATGCGCAGTTTCTCTTCCTGTGACCTTATGACCCCTTGTCTCTGACGAGTCGGCGACGGAAGTGAATCTCTGCCACTTGATTGGTTGGAAGTCTGCGGCTTACAAGGAAACACAGAAAATGATGATTTAATTCATTGAGGGCCGTGACATGATAAACAGAAGTACAAAATATACCTCAAGAACCACATGAGTGGAAACAGTAACACAAAGCAATATATACAAAGAGTGTATATTCAGGCTGAAAGATGTCTTGAATTTATGTAGGCCTACTTGAGAAGAAACAAGCATTAAAAGTTAGTGACATGATTGGCAACACTTGAAAATGCCTCAGTATTAAACCAAATGAGTTGAAATATATACCAACTATACACCAGCTGGAGTAGATCTCCCAGCTGAAAGGATTTGTCTTTAAATTGCTGAATCAAGCATGAACATACTAGTATTTTTATTCTCTCGAACCCTGGTAGAAATAGACTACATAGGGAGCTACAAAACAGGTGTGCCTGCCACGAGGGATATTGACATTACTTACTTTAAAGTGAGTCAACGTTTGACTATACTACAAGATTTTCACAGCAGAATCCTCGTATAGTTTAGCTGACTCTAGAATAGTTTCAGCCCAATTTGAGGACTACCCCCAATTAATCATGTCATTTACCTTTAATTTACCAGTATTGAATTAATATCCTTCCCTGATAGAAATTGAACCGATAAAAAGCAACATAAATAAAATTCAGCGTTCATTTTCTGATGATAATTAAACAACTAAGAGGAAATGTATGGCTATGAAATTTTCACAGCAGAAACTTAAAACAGTATCATTTATTCTTCGAGCATTGCGTCGTAAATTGAGCACATCTTCTTATCTCGGCATTTCTCTTAATAGCTTGCCAAATATAGACCTAGGCGACTTTGGGTGCGTAATGGAGCACGCTTCTAAGAGCGCCTATTTCATGATATTGAGGAAAATGTATACGTTATTTTCCGACTGGGTATGAAAATGTCTCAACTCTACGTTATTTATTTATGCAAGTACTACTCGTAATTACTAGTGTTCACGTACATATACACAGGTCATTTTTTTTGTCTACTTGCAAATTGTTTCTTATCTTTGTAGACCCTTCTCCAAATTCCTTACAGATTGAAGCAAATCTATATAACGGATCGTGGTCAGGGACAAATCCAAATTTCATTGAAATTTAACATTGAATGTGATTTATTTGTAAACTTATTGGAGCGAAAATTTAGATCTAAATCAAGACCGGTCATCGATCGCGATTTGTCGCAATCTAAGGACTTTCGAGAGTGAACAAGCCATACTTGTCACAACAAAATTGGACAGATTCGTAGATCTTGTTGTTCATTATTTTAATTACTTCTAAGGGAAATAAATTCTTAATCTAAACGTAGCATTTTGCACATGACTGTGGGCAAAGCTGTGGTAAACAAAATGATGTCAATTTTCGGCAACAAAAGTGCAACAAACGTGTGACCCATACGCCTTACCTAGGGCGGTCTTGAGTTTAGTTCTATTCCTTAATGTAAATATGTATAGCCTAATGTTGAAATGTTCGTTCTTAACAAGACCAGAAGTGTAAAAATGCTTCAAGACAAATTATATTATAATTTATAAACACAAAATATTTGGGTTTTACGTTTACCGTGGGTCCCATTTCAAGGAGACTAAGTTAAACAATAAACAGATACAGAATGAGCGGGAATTTGATGTTTCTAAATCAATAATTTGTTCTGGGTTCACTGCATTTAATTGTAAAGCACTCTATAGTGTTCCATATCGATTTGCATGCTTGTTTAAATCCCCCAGCTTCGGGTATTTAATCCGGCGTAGGTAAATTGACATCTCGAAGAGACAGAGAGGTAAAATGGAGTGAATTTTTGATTCATTACGTGAGAAAAGTAGTCATGAAAAACCTCATAAAAACATAAAAAAAGGAAAGATAATGTCGTGCAAAGTGCATATTATGTTAAACTATATACAGTTTATTAGTGGCAAGATGTTTTGTTACTGGTTTCCAGCTTTTGAAACACACGTGGTGAACCGTGCAGGTATTATACACAAATTAGCATGCCGTTGTATGCAAAGAGGCTTAATATCAGGAATTTATCGATTTGTTTGGCAGAACAATTAAGACTGCGTCCAGAAATGGCGATTGCAAGGATGTGATGGACAATATCACGAGGGCTGATACAGTTTCAGTTTAATTCTGGAACAGAATAAGCAGTTTACCATTTTGCATCAGGCCTATACCTGGTTTCCTCCAATGTTTTTACATGTATAAAGTTGCAACTTTACGTATTGCATTCATTAGCAATTTTGTCCATCGTTGACATCGAAACATTCTCGTCTCGTACGACTTGTTTTGTGGTTTATATTTGGTGAAGAATTTCGAATAATTGGCAAATATAACGACTCTTGTGCCTCCCGTGCTAGTATTTTCTACATTAAGAGAAACGAAAAAAAAGTCTCCTCCCATCCATATCGCCATAATAAACTTAATTGTTCGCATAATACTCTCAATAAACTTTGGCACTCTGCATGGGCGTTCTTCCTTTTACATTTTGCCTGTATATAGTTTATATTAGAAGTGATATTCAGAACCAGTTAGGTTGTACTATTAATAGACTCATGTGCAATTCATATCAGGCTCTGTACTTTTGGAAATATCAATCATTTTGTAAACATTGTGTTATTGTGATTTATTTGAGATAAAGCAAGAAGATGTTACACGTAAATGTATATTAAGGGCATAACACACACAAACAATTACACACACGCACACACACACACACACACACACACACACACACACACACACACACACACACACACACACACACACACACACACACACACACACACACACACACACACACACACACACACACACACACACACACACACACACACACACACACACACACACACGAACAAACATACACTCAAACTATATTGTGATTTTGTGGTTTTTTTATCTGTAAATTCAGGATATTAAAACAAATCTTGTCGGTTGACATGAAAGACCAAATTTAGATAAGATTTGAGACTATACTCAAATAGGATTACATTCTAGATTTGTTGCCTTAACATTCAATTCGTCATTTACACGTGTTTCTGATTAAAAAATACGCTGAATGTGTTACATGTGTAAAAATGGAGGGAAAAAATGAAAATGTGCTTACCGATATAGCTTTCAGGTGCAAGGTGTCTGTAAATTCGGTTCCATTCAGATGGTTCTTCAATACGACAGCTCCCTGTCTCCCAACCAATCGGTCATTACTGGCTTGCCTCACCCCCAGCGATCGCCTGGTGGCCGGTCGGGTTGCCTCCATCGCCCCTCTGTCCTGCTTCTCTCCTGGTTTGTCTCCTCCGACCCACACCGACACGTAGCGAGATGGAGACGAGTCCGACGATGACCGATTCGGTGTCGGGGTCGATGTCGATGACGTCTTCCTTAGGCCGGGGAGATCGTCTGGACGTTCGACCATCTTATCATCACTGTGGCGACCACCGCTTCCATCTTGATCCACGGGCTTATCACTGACGGCCTTGTTACCAAGTTGTTGGAGAGTAGACCCATTGTCGGTGTCGGTTGGTTCGCCAGGCGGTCCGGTTGCCTTCCCCGTGTCGACGCCGGCAGCTGTGGTGAGAGTAAAGTTATCATCCACGTTACCGTTCAGCATCTCATGAGGTGCTGGGATATCCTCGAGATCTTGTTCCTCGTTTTCCATTTCTAAACACCGATATCAGTTGTGCCCACCGGATTCAATACTTCTTTAAAGTTTCAGATATATATGTGTCGATTCTTTTCAGGGTTTTATGGTTTCGTCAATACAGTAGAATTGACATATAGCATCCAATTTTTCCGCGATATATTCAACTTTCGCTTTAACAAATGGAATGGGATGACAAGCGGACAAGAACCACAAGGTATACCAGCCTCAAATGGTCGAAGGACCTTAATTTATAAAGAAATCAACCCGGGTTGTCGAGCTGTATGCGACCTTAGTATGGATGAAGAGGATGGCTTTGTTGACTGACAAAAGGTGGAATCGATTTGGTTCGGGTAAAGCGCGTGGGTAATGATAAATATTTAATGATTCTCCCCGGTGCACTTTCTTACATGCAACAGGTTGACTAGATGACGTGGTGGTCAAGAGTTCTGGTTAAAACATTTGATGACACGTTGAGGAAGGGTTGGAAATATTAAATTTATAATCATGTGGATGTAAGTCAATGTACTGACCCTTCAGGCTAAACTTGACACAACTCACTGCATATTGCATACATATCGCATATGTACATGGGAACCTCACTTTGGATGAATGAAAAGCGGTGTAATCGTGTGATCATACATTGGAAGGGAGAATATTGAACCCCCTTTCCCCAAAATTTAGGTTTTATTTAAAAATTGGGACAACCAGTAGCCTAATGTCTTCTTTAAATTAAAATCGTAATGGGTGAAGTTACTCATGCAATTCGGTACAGCCCGGAATGGACATTTTCCCCTAATTAAGTTTTATCAATGACGTGGTGAATGATTGTTGAATGCTTAGAACAGTTTTGGTATTATTACTACTTTTGCTACTATCATTGTCTCGACTCAATTACCACCACCACCACCACTAACCACCGACACACCATCGGCGCGCACCACCTCGCGGGGGGGGGGGGGGGGGCAACGTTAGTATAATTTGGTGTGATACGTGTGCCGCGGTTGAGACCCCCAATTTCAGCCCAAATTTCCGTTCCAGAGCATCTCAATTTGAGAAGTTACAGAAAATTTTTGATTTTTCCAGTTCCAGAGACCCCCAAATTTGCCGTTTCGCTTCTGATTTTTCGCTCGGTTCGCGGCGCGGCC
>JZLH01S0277605.1:0-10742 GCA_001188425.1 Eucidaris tribuloides
ATTTGTGGTGGATCGATTTAAGTGTTCGATGCTGTGTAGGAGAGCATGTAGACGTAACTGAGTCGGCTATCGACGGTTTCACGTCCCCCGTCGGGACGATCTTAAGGCTGACTAAGTATTAGTGATGTGGTGGCTTAGCTTGTGGGTGGCCGGTTCCTGTGTCTGCATTTTGATATGAGCTCCGATAGTTTGTTGATTGCGTCTTTGTTGGTGATGTTTATATTTTTTTGCTGAAGGCATAAGGTTGCATGATCCGCTTTTTCTTACATTTACGTTTGACCTTTTCTTGATGCTCCAAGTAAGTGTATTCGGCGATTGTTTATTTCAGTTTCCAAAAGTATTTTCAGAGCTGGGTTTCATTATTGTACCTTTCGTGTCTAAACGATTTCGCATATACCTGCATGTCTTTGAAAGTACCTCCAGCCATTCCGCGGTACGATTTTGTCTTATTGTCATGCCGGATGGTAGCTTCGACGACAATGGCTTTTTCAGGGCAACTAAAAGGAGAAACACCCAATACACACTAACTTGGAGCATCAAGAAAAGGTAAAATGTAAATCTAAGAAAAGCAGGTCATGCAACCTTTGCGTTGAGGAAAAATTTATAAACATCACCAACAAAGACGCAATCAAATCAACAAAAGATCGGAGCACCCAGAAAACCATCCAAGCGGCAAGCTGATCTGCCACATCGCAAATAGTCAGCCTGAAGATCTCTCCGACCAAGGACGTGAAACCGTCGGTAGCCGACCCAGTTCTTCTAATAAGGTATGTATATATATATATGCATATATATGTCAGAAATTGTCGACTGTCGACTGTAGGTGAAGCCTCGATTCTTAAGACGGAGTCTGGAACCCATCGGTTCCAGGAATAAGAAACACCAAATATTTCATTTTTTTCTGAATAACTTGTACACAGTAATAAAAATAAACTCGCACGGCACTCCCAAATTTGTTTCGTTGTTCGTTCGAACTGAGGATTACGCCAGTGGATCCAAGCTTTCGGCGAAAAAGGGAGTGGACAAGCAAATAGATGGTGTATGAGTTCATATTGTCATTTAAGCTTCTTAAATAATTGTTATTATAAATAAAAAGTAAGTGTGAAATAATAATTGATTTCTTTCCCGTTTTTCGGTTGAAACAGACGAGACAGCGCCAGGCTTCAGCTGGACGCGTTACCATCGGATAAGTCTGTGGTCGTCAAGGACATGGCCTACGCAATGACGGGTTACCTGGACATGCTGCCTTGCAAGGAATCTGGATTCAAACACGTCTTCCTGATCCGCGATCCAGAGCGGATGTTCCCGTCCTGGCGTCGCCTGTTGATGATGCAGCTGGGTAAAGCTGGCGGCAAATCGCTAGACGATACCACATTCGATATGACCACCGACGTGCCTTTCATGAAACCCGGTTACACGTACAAGTGTCAGTACGACCTTTGGCAGCACGTCAAAGAGACTATCGATCCAAACCCTGTAGTAATCGACTGCGACGACCTCTTGGCCAACCCAGCCGAGTTGCTACCCAAGCTGTGCGAGGCGACGGGTATGCCGTACGATGAAAAGCTTTTGCAGTGGGATGCGAGCCCTGAGATTTCCAAGAGCTGGCGGACTATATACCCAATGATTGATGCCAATGGAGTACGTCCGACTTACACCGCGGCTCTGAACAGTTCGTCATTCCAACCATCCAAGCCGGCCATTCCGCGATCTGAAATGAAACCGGACGTAGTTAAGTGTATCGATGCAACAATGGATTATTACAACGAAATGGCCAAAAGCAGAATTCTGCCTAACTAGACGACAAGGGAAATGGCTTTTCCTTGAAAGGGGCATTTTTCTTTTTGGTAATATATTTCATTCAGATCTATCAAAATGCGTTTTGCAGTTGAGTATAAGAGTATACCCTGTACCGTTATAGTGGTGGGGAAGGGTTGGGTGGGTGTAGAAACTGGTAGGACAGGTGTGGAGCTGTAGCCTTCCTGGCTGTACTCTCTTCAAATTAAAGAGGTAGCAAGTTCATGCTGCAAAGAATGAAGAAAGGAAGAAAGAATGCCGTTCATGGTGAATTTAACGACAGCATTTAATAATGTGGACACTCGTAAAACAAAAAGTAGAACGTTCTGTGTTGTAAAATGATATTCAAATTGATAAAAAAAGGTCAAACTAAACAAATTAAAGTTTCCAAAATTATGCTGTTTCTATCAAGATGTCAATGAATGAGTACCATATAGATTTACCACAGTCTACAGGGAATTTTTTTGCGGCAAAACTGGTCACTCATGAAGTTTTGTTTAGAGCAGTAATGATTGCTTTGAAGTGCAATTTTTGAGGGATTTATTTTTACACTGCACAAGAGAGATATTGATATGAGGTACGGTCAGGCAGTTCCGATTTTTTTTTCATTAAAAAGCATTGTTGAATGATGCATGTAAACATCAATAAATGTCACTCTCTGTAGAGTGAATCTCAGTCTTTTATGGAATGATTACAAGACTCCCCCCTGTCACTCATTTCAAACTATAACGACTGAAATAGTCCAGATCAGTAGGCTATAGTTCCCAGACCAAGACGGCAGACCATATTCTTAAAAATGAAGTTTTCTAAAATTTTGTGAAGCATAAACTCTCGAGACTGAGACCGAGTCTGAGACCAGAAAAAAGGGGGGGGGTCTTAATTTGGTCTTGATTGCAACACTGTCTGAACATTGACATTTATTAGAATTTAATGGGAAATCTACTCTATTACCGAGGACTCACTCAATATTAGGAGTACAGTTTTGCCCTTTTGTCAAAGAGGGTACACCCCCCCGGGGGGGGGAGGGGGTACTTGCCTAGTAAGGTAAACAGGAGTGTGCCGCTCTAATAAGTGACTTTTTCGCAAAAATCCTTTAACATGGGTATGGTTTCTGGGGGAAAAATGGGTCATGATTGTGAAATTTTACGATTTACACTAGATATTTTCACCTATTTCATCGCTAAGATGCACAAAAAAGCCATTTTTCTTAATGAAATACCTGAATTATAGGTACCATTTTCCGCCAAAATGACCCTTAAAAAACGGTCGGGTTTTTCGACTTCAGCCGCCCCACCCCCTCCCCCCGTCGGAACCAAATCTGATACCCCCCCCCCCGGGGGGTACACCTTTGTGCATTGGACAGCTTCATTGCGCTAATGAAGGTACATATGTAATGCAGTAATAACTGTTTAATAATTGTACTAATGCGTGATCTTAGGGAGAATAAAAACCGTAAGGTGGCCAAAAATGTCCAAAAGACCTAAATTTCATGAAGTACACTGCGAAAACACGCATGATTTTCTTAATTTTAAAGGATTAGGCGACGCCCCTGCATACTTCAAGTATTTATTCCCCATTTGGTTGTGTAATACACAGTGGTTTTTTTTTCAGGTAAAAAATCTTCCTAATGTTAATAACAATAATTAGTATATTATCCGTTTGTTTCGCGCACAAATCTTTTCCAGGGGGCCTGTTGCATACGACTTTACCAGTTCCGGTTATTCAACCGGATTTTTTTCCTGTGGTATAATTGTTCTAGCCGGAGTTTCCGTATTTTAACAGAGACATTTCTTAAGATATACTTTGAGAAATTTCATGCAACAGGACAGGTCCCAACAGTGCTTAAGACGTTTGGTACAATACATAAATTATATCAATTAACAATAGCAATTCTAAAAACATAATAGTTATATCTGCGATAATATTTTTACAAAGTAAACAAATAAGATTTTAATCTCTTTTTCAACACTTCTGTACGAAAGGGAATTTTTGTATGTTAAAGGGTGTACTGTTCCATAGTTTGGAGCGACATTCACGTATGCTTTATGCATCTATCCCCCATCCTGTTTGGTCTTTTGTACAACTATTGAAGTTTTGTGGCTGAAAGTAGCTTTCTACAGTGTAAAGAGTGGGAAGTTTTGTATGTGATTAATAAAATAATAAGTTTATAATATCCGCTTATGTTTACAATTAAATTTACAGCTTGTTTCAATCGCTTTTAGGAAGACAAATTGCAAATAATGATTTATGACGTCAATTTCGTCAAATGTGTTTTGATAGAATCATGTGTTGCAGAGGGTTAATACTTATCGATTTATTAATTTAATCAGATCGATGTATGATTTGATTGTGTACATAATTAGCATGGACAATCTTTGTAAGTCAGTCTTTATGGTGTCTGATTTTTAAGTTTGATAATGTTTGTAGCAGGCCTGTGCGTTAACATTTTAGTGTACGCGTGTACACCGGCATGCATACAGTCGGTTACACGTACATGTAGCATAATACACTGTCTAGATTTCAGCTTTTACGTTTATCCTTCCAACTGCTGGCGTAGCGAGCCGGATGAAACACAATGAATAAGGGGGCCAGCTATTATTCAAGAATAACAGTGGCCCTGCTATTGCATTGTGCTTAATCCGGCTCGCTAGGCCAGTGCTTCCAACTATGTGTAGAATAAATCATCCATGTATACATCCAGGTATAAAATCACTCAACTTCATCACACCTTTCAAAAGTTTTCATCATCACCATCATCAACATTTGGAATTTTTGTTCCACACCCCTTTGACTTGTGACCCAGAAAATTACACGAGAGTACTTACCAGTCAGTCGGCAGTGCATAAAAAATCCTTCTTTTTGTGCAGGGCGTATTCATGGGTGAACGCGCTGTGCATATAATGAACTGCGACATATCATTTTGAAACTCCAAATAAACTTAAATAGTTTTAATTTGTTTTTTAATAGTTTTAATAGTTTAGTGTGATACATCACTGTAAAGGACATATTTGAAGCTTTTCAGCAATATCTTTTAATTTGACATTTGTATTGTTTTCAAATGTGTAAATGAAGGTTCAAATGTGATGTTAAAATTCAAATTTTAATGATCTTTTAAACAGTTAAAAGTCTAGTTAAATATTCTTGCATCTCACTAATTTTTACATCACTATAAAGAGCAACAATTCATCTTTCTTTGTATGTTGTTTGTTTTGCTATTCATGTTTTATAATGGTCAGGATCCAACAAAGTACATGTACAGCATGAGTACATAAATGTCACTCAGTAAAATATTAGAAAGCATTTCATTGGATGCTGTGATTTCCTACTAAACTGTGATTGGCCAGAGAGAATACAAAACATGCCTTCACTGCATGCACTGGGCAACAGGTTCACATAAAGGTCATCACAGCGGTTGGTCTTGTTTTGAATTGCCCGCCACTGGTGTGGAGTCAGCCTATCACATACCAGGATTCCAGTAATCTATGGTCATATTTTGCATCTTCTGATATTTTTCTGGATCCTGACTATTATAAAACATAAATAGCAAAACAAATGTCATAGAAAAAAGGCTGAATAGTTGGTCTTTACAACGATGTAAAAGATAAGGGAGATGCCATCAGATTTGGTTTTTATCTGACCGCAATTTTTATAATCTTATAAGTGATCAAATTCAATGAAACACATATAGGTATAAACATTAAAGTGTCTGCTATGTTGTCATTTTAATTTCTTTATTATACACCACTGTGATCATGAATTATTGTAACTTCAAAAAAGAAGTGTCTCAGCTCATTAAGTATGCAAAGCGCACAGATAAATCTTGTGTGCTGCGTTCGGTGCCTCATTATGCCTAATTATGCCTCATTTGCATACACACTGCCGACTGACTGTTAAATACTCTGGTGACAATGTTACCCCAATCTGACATGCAATTACAAGAAAAAAGTTCTCGAAGGAGATAACGTAATCGTTTTTAATAGATCGTTGGCGTTTTAGACTCAATTACGTACTAATCAATATCATTGCAATGATTAATAGAACAATTACTTTAGAAGAATTTGTTCACTTATTATGTTCTTGTCTTGTCGTTACATTTAAAAGTTATATTTTTTCATTATAACAGTGAATAACAAAATGATTTTTTCCATTAACACTCTGAGCGTGTCATGGATATGAGACGTGACTTCTTTCTTTTGTCATTTATATCTGTAGGTAGGATTTTTCAGAATTACAATCATTGTGTTATTGTTAATGAAGCTATTTTTCAATAAAAACTCAAACGAACAAACTAAAGCAACCTGTTAAGTGCAGTATTTTCACGAATTACCGTCAAAAACCTTGAACAACACTTTAGGAAAAAATGGTTGTCAATTTTGTCACAATAGCAGAACACATTTCGTGTTTCTCAGAACCATGTTTGCGTATAGGAAGTTCGTGTGAGAACCACTTGTAAAAACGATGCTGACAAGAACCATTTGTTGATCCAAATGGTTCTCATTAGCCCCCAAAACGGTTCTGCTAAAATGGTCCCGTTATTGTAACAAAACTGGTTCTACAACGAACCTTTTTTTCCTAGAGTGAATATTCATTTGTATGGTACAAGTAAAATGTACACCCAGATACACACATATTTATAGAAACATGCACACACAAAAACAGGCAAACACGCACAGACAAGCACATACACACACGCACGCACACACATACACACAGGCGCGCACACACACACAAACACACACAGATACACACACATATACATACACACACTCACAGCACACACACACACACACACACACACACACACACACATACACACACACACACACACACACACACATGGATGTATCTTCCCCTCCCAATTGGACCTAAAACCCTTTGTGAATTATAATAGACTCCACAAAGTTAGTGAAAGAAAAACTGGTAAAGCGACCAGATCAGAGTTGTCATGGATATGAGACGTGACTTCTTTCTTTTGTCATTTATATCTGTAGGTAGGATTTTTCAGAATTACAATCATTGTGTTATTGTTAATGAAACTATTTTTCAATAAAAACTCAAACAAACAAACTAAAGCAACCTGTTAAGTGCAGTATTTTCACGAATTACCGTCAAAAACCTTGAACAACACTTTAGGAAAAAATGGTTCTCAATTTTGTCACAATAGCAGAACACATTTCGTGTTTCTCAGAACCATGTTTGCGTATAGAAGGTTCGTGCGAGAACCACTTGTTAAAAACGATGCTGACAAGAACCATTTGTTGATCCAAATGGTTCTCATTAGCCCCCAAAACGGTTCTGCTAAAATGGTCCCGTTATTGTAACAAAAATGGCTCTACAACGAACCTTTTTTTTTCCTAGAGTGAATATTCATTTGTATGGTATAAGTAAAATGTACACCCATGGCAGATACACACAGATTCATAGAAACATGCACGCACACAAACAGACAAACACGCACAGTCAAACACATACACACACGCACACACACACATACACACAGGCGCGCGCGCGCACACACACACACACACACACACACACACACACACACACACACATGGATGTATCTTCCCCTCCCAATTGGAGCAAAATCCCTTTGTGAATTACAAATATAATAGACAGTGAAAAAAAAAGAGGTAAAGCAACCAGCTCAGAGTTTTCATGGATATGCATACACACGACTTGTGCTTATTTCATTTCCCGTTCTCACTTCCCCTTCTTTTCTTACCTCTACAGGTACATTTCATTGTCCCCTTTTTCAAATTTCCACCACAGACTGCATACATGCTTCAAACCGCGCGCACACCCGATGTAGCAGACATCACGGTCGACATACATTAGAAGGGGCGATTCAAGGACATTACACGTTTCCTTCCCGCCTACATTCGCGATAATCGATACAAGAGGGAAAGAAAATGTTGCCATGGTAACTACCTACCAACATCCCACTCGTCACACAACCACAGAGCTATTACTCTCAAGACGACGACCATGTTTGCAAACTATATACAGGTCGGCGTATGAACTTGGTGTATAACTACCGATGTCAAACTGGTATAAATGAAAGTAATCGATTCTTGCTGATCGATTACGAGTTTGTTACTGCGTCTGCTGCTGTAATCAAAAGCGTTTGTCTTTTTGATGGCTAGGCGTTTGTCCTCGTGCGTGCTCGTTACGCCGTCACTTCAACTGATGCACGATTTATATGCAGGATCACGAGCGTGAACTAACTGCGAGACATCTGAAACAACTTGAGACCGATACAGTAGGCGGCAAGATATGTTATCTATCCAGTTAACAGTGAAAGGGTTTCCCGTTCAATATTTAAACGGTTAAAATGATTGGCTGTATGAGATAATGACGGCGCGCATTTGTATGTAAATTGATAGAGTCGATGATCTGAACTATTACGTTGTATCGATATAAGCGCGAGGACAGCAGGCGTAGTTTTACATGAAAAGTGGTGAAGTAAGCACAGTCGTTAATGAATTAAAGTAGTAGCAATAGTAGTATGTTTGTCGTAGCGGTGGCTGCAGGAGTGGGGATAAAGTAAAAGTGGTAGCAATAATCGCAGCAGCAGAAGCAGCAGCAGCAGCAGCAGCAGCAGCAGTAGTAGTAGTAGTAGTAGTAGTAGTAGTAGTAGTAGTAGTAGTAGCACTTAGCAGCAGTAGTAATAGTAATAGGAGTAGTATTTCATGTACATGTAGCACTTAGTAGTAGGAATGGGGAAGAGAAGAAGAGGGGAGAAGTAGATGACGAGGAAGATTGAAACCAAAAAGAACAAGGAGAGAAGAAGATTAAGAAGGAAGATGACTAGACGATAAGGAGTATTAAAAGGAGAACAGTTTCTACAATGAAGTATTTACAATGTAGTTTTGCCACTTCTACTACTATCACACTACCACTACTAACTATTACTACTCTAACTCCTACTACGTACTACAATTACTACTACTACTCTACTACTACTACTACTACTTCTACGACGACGACGACGACTTTTACTACTACTACTACTACTACTACTACTACTACTACTACGACTACTACTACTACTGCTACTACTACTACTACCACGACTACTACTACTACTACTACTACTGCTACTACGACTACTACTACCACGACTACTACTTCTACTACTAGTAGTAGTACTACTTCTACCATTTCAATACTATTTATACTGCTAGGCTGCTACTACTGCTACTACTACTACTACTACTACTACTACTGCTACTACTACTACTACTACTACTACTACTCCTGCTATTTCTATACGACTAATACTACTAGGCTACTACTACTACTACTACTACTACTTCTACTACTACTACTACTACTACTGCTACTAGAAGAACAACATCAGCATTAGTAATAGTAGTATATTGCCGGTATATCAATAATCTCGGGGATATAGGAAAGACACATTGTAATTGGTGAACATGATTATTGAATATTTAGAAGATAATCAGATAAGTTAAAATTCCAAAAGTCAGAAACGATAAACCATAATGAGATACCACAACCTAACTAGAAATTGGCCAACGTTTTTGCATAATGTGAATCGAAACAAGCTAAATATTCAGCGTTGTGCACTTTTGCACCACCTTCGGTGTAAATAAGTCATTTCTCAGTGTGATCGGTACACCGCGTAGACGTAATATAACATCGGGAAATCGTCCCTAGATATGAACGTATTGTATCGCTTACTCATACGCTATTATACTCACGGTAAGTTGGCAGACTGATAGTATTCCATCGACTGACATTCGATTCCTTATTTGCATCTGGCGGGGGAAATTTGGTTGGATTGATGAAAGTAATAAGTAGCTTCAACTTTTAATACTAAAAATCACAACATGAAAACTCTATTTTAACTTCGTTTTACAACACAAACCCATGCGCGCTATTAAACAGAACGCTCCTGTTACATTCATACTATTAGTATGGTCTTTGATCGCATCGGTTTGTGTGACATTGATGTGAATTGTACAGTTATCATCTATACGTAAGATCTTAAAAACTGTAGTTCGGCTGAATGCTTGACACTCTGAATCCAATACTTTATTTTCCTCCAAATCCAAGATATTTTCGTGATATGAAATTAAATAACCATTCGCTAACAGCGACCTAAAAAGGGCGTTACTATAAGATATGAATACTCAGTTATAAAGCTGCATGAAAGATATTTAATGACAGAAGGAAAGAAAAAGATGGAGAGAGGAAAACGAACAAAAACGAAATAAGACATGAAAGAAAGAAAGCAAAGAAAAGAAGAAAGAGAAGAAGGGAGGAAGAAAGGGGAAAAGAAGGAAAGAAGAAAGAAGGTTAGAGAAGAAGAAGAAGAAGTAAGAAAGAAGAGAAGAAGAAGAAAGAAGAAGAAGAAGACAGGAAGAAAAGAAGAAGTGAGCAAGGGGAGGGGAGAGGAGAGGAGAGAAGGAGGAATGAGTTGGGAGAAGCGCGGCCGGAGGTTAAGAGAAGAATAAGAAGAAATCATGACGACGACGGACTATATAATCCATCATCAATTCGTCATTATAATAACTTGTTCGTGAAAAAAATCAGAATAGATTTAAGTCGGAACTTCGACGCTATGAAAGAAATCTGCCAATAAGAACAAAATTGCCCAATTTGAGGGGTAAGTCCAGCTGCAGTTGAATACAACACGACGATTAACGCAGTCCAGAGTTGTGCTCGCGAACGCATCAAAACTTTAGTGGGTAGTTGCACACAGATCAGAGCAATTGCACATAATTCCGCACCCGGGGAATATTGCGCGGGTATATCACCGTGTCAGTCCGGTGGCATACGGTTCCGACACCTAGCCATTTACAGCGTGGATAGACAGACATGTCTGCTCAGGACTGTTTTCTTACTAAAATGGCCGTTTTCCTCAGTAACGTGGTCGCTGCCCAACTAACACAGTTAGCTTCCTTATCCAATACCAC